>BPLQ01005022.1:0-170724 GCA_021605075.1 Caerostris darwini
ATTTATGTAGGATTTGTTTGCCTACTAAGTACCAGATGGAAACACATCACGGACTATGTGCCTTTCACACTAACCTTTGCCATGTAGTGGCAGTATTGACCCTGAACTCTGGCCCTGGAAGAAGGGAAAAACCCCGTAGTTGGGCCCAGAGAAGAACGCGGGAGATGGAGAACCGCACGCGCTGCGTCAAGCAGCGGTAGAAAATGGTTGTGAAATGATTAACTATTAATGTAAATATTGATGTAAATATTGATGTAAATATATTCATTGGAAATACACCACTGCAAAAGTACAGCCACTGTTAGACTGGTGAGAAGTCTAACAAAAAAGGTTCGGCCAGGAACGCTTACATAAATTATTTGGTTTGTCTTTGCAAATGAACCCATTACAGGATTAAAAATCTTAGCCAACGGCCGTACCAAATATACCGGTTCTCGTTAGATCACTGGTCAGAGAAGTCAGTACTTGGGTGGGTGAACAAAAACTGTAGGTTGGCAAATTTGGGGCCAGGATGCAGCGCTCTGGCGCTCGGTGACAGGCTCGGGGTGAAATGGCGGTGCCACGGAAATTGGGATTTCGGCTGGTAAGATCCGAGCAAAAAGTCAGGCTTTTACGGGTGCTCCTTCACAACAGGCTGCTTCCTTCCCTTCAATCATGAGTCCATTTATTACAGTGGGATAAGAAACAACAACAAAAACAACAAAAAAATCTTGATTATCGCAGTGAGTAAATCTGTGCCAAATTTCCATTCATTATCTTTGAAGGAATCGTTCTTAGGCTATAGATTTTTAGAAAGTATATTTTATTTCTGGAAAAAAAAAAAGTCATGAAAACCAGGTAATCTAAAACCATCTCAGAAAAGGAAGTATTTTTCCAAGGATAAGCAGCTTGAAATTGCAGATTTAAAAATAGTAAGATCTATGGCTTTATTTTCTTTGAATATGTTTCAAATGTCTCTTCCTAATATCTTATGAATCCTTCTTTATATCATATGAGTATGTCGCATAATTTTTTTAGCTATAAGGTTTTGTAAAAACCTCACTTAACTGTTATAACTCGCTTTCTTTCGAAGTACAAATATCCATTTGAATATGTTACTACATCGTTTAGTTAATGATGCCCTCACTCAAAATATATGTCTTAGTATTCTAATAATTAGTTCTGTTATATATTTGTAAAAATTTTGATAGATTTCTGTTGTTTGAATGAGTGACACACTATTCATTGACTGTCATCATCATCGGTTCAACAGCCCCATTGTAGGCCAAGGCTTTCTGGCAGACGGCAGATTTCGTGACAAGAGATGATATCTTTTTACGGGGTAGGGTTATCGGCAATATGCTCAACATTAATGTTAGGTCAGGACCTACGGTCTAAAGTGGATTCCGAACCCCTACAGAAATCCATGGCACCGCCGGAATTTGAACCAGAAACCTGTGGTACCGAGCGACATCATCAGGCCACTAATGGATGTATGGGAGAGAATATTTCTGTTTTTGCGATTTTGCAATTAGAGATCCCCCATCTTGCTTATGTACTTACCAATAAAACAAGTCGCTATTAAATCATTTTGAGTATCGCATATTTCAACTGTTCATGTGAAATTTTTACATACTTAAAAAAATAATTTATCCAGCAACCAATTCTTAATTGATCTCAGCGAACTTTTTTAAGGTAAATTTTAACTCGTTATTTTTGTTTGCGATTTTAGGTAATTACGGAACATATCAAAACTTCTTCAAAATGTCTTTTTATACAATTTTTTTATACGTGTTTTTCTCTACAATATATCCGCCACATAAAAAAATTACCTTACTGTAATTATTCTAGATTATACTCCTTACATGTTCACCAAAACTTGTATCAGTAACTAGTTTTTCTTACACTTTATTTTTCTCAAATAGGGAATTAATAACTGTTTTGGCAAATTCTTAAATATAATAAATGTGTAAGTGTTTCAACAAATAGAATATGTACACGATAAAAACAATTTACATCATATCAGTGGCCTGATAGCCAATTGGCCAGCGCTTTGGCCTTTGATACCACATGTTTCAGATTCGAATCCTGGTGGTTGCATGGATGTTTGTTAGTGGTTTGGAATCAATTCACATTAAACTGTAGGGCCCGGTCTAATTATCGTTTACGAGATAGGGTTGTCACCACTACGCTCAACAGTCCTATTCGACCGGGACCACGGTTTAAAGTCGATTCCAGACCACTACAAACATCCATGGCACCACCGGGACTTGTACCCGAAACCTATAACACCGAGCGCCAGAACGCTAGTCACTCAGCCGTCAGGCCCTGTCTTTTATGTTAACTCGCGCAATAATAAATAATTTAGAAATTATTAACTAATATTATCATTAAATTATGAACTATTCCAGACCCTTTATAATACTCTGAGTGAAATTTGATACATTATCAATTCTTTAAATAATTTATTATGAATAATTACATTTATTCACCGAAATAATTATAAACTATATGTTTCAAAATGAGATAAAATTGTAGCTTAAATATTTCGGTTATAATTTTGATGATATATCTGCAGATATAAGGTGACCTCGCGAAGTGTTACAATTTAATTAATCAACATTCTGCGGCATTCATGCGAGAATTACGCGATATTCCGAGAAATTCAATAGCATGGGCACCATTCTGTAATCCCCATATAACTCGAATGTCGCGTAATTCTACATAAGCTCATATTCTCGAAACAGAATTTGTGTACTGCAACTAATAAACTTAAATAAAAATTTACTCAAATATTAAATTAATGAATGTTGTAGTATGCAGGTTGTGCTGCAGGATTGTAACTGGGTGTGGTTGGGTTGAGACACAGGTTTCAGAACACACAGCTATATTGGCACACGCACAACACCACACACATACAATTAGAGACAATATTTAACACATTTAAAGATAAATAACGATTCCACTTCTAAGCCGAAAGCCCGATACTCAGGTACGCACAGGATGTGCGAAATATACTTTCTCTCCGGGTGAGTCTGTAGGCCACTACTACGCAGGGTTGTGTTAAATATATTTCTTCTTGGGGTGAGCGATTGTAAGCTAAACGGTTCTCAAAAGAAAAGCGTGGTTGCGCTGTCATTTCTATCGGGGAGAGTCTCAAGGCCTACTGACGTATTCTCCTCAGCGCTACAGCTGAGATTTTGCAGTGCATAGGAGGAAGCATTGTTACAATATTAAAAAGCTGCAAATATTGTTTTATAAAGCAAAATTAATTGAGTAATTGTTATATAAATGTAAACTGATTTTAAATCCGTCTGCCTTCAATTAAAAGTTGATGACTTAATATATTTTTTTAAATAATTTATTTTTTCAAAGTTACTATTAATAATTTACCAAGAGGCAGTTATTTCACAAATAATCGGCTTTATCCTTTTTTTTTTTTTTTTGTCTGAAAGCTATTTCAGGTTTTCTGGCGTAAATTCAACGAGTGTTTCTATTTTAGGAAATTATTTTACTTCTGTCTATTATTCTATTATATATTCTGTGGGATTTATTATTTCGTTTTCCTATGTTTTTTAGTTTTTCATAAATTGTAGATTGATTTTTTTTTCAGATAAAATAGTCGAATCATTTTTTTTAAAAAGTTCTAAAAGTATCTTATAAATTCATAAAAAAATTCTTTAAAAATCACAAGGAATTGAAGAATTGTTTATTTCAATGCAATTTCCGAAAAAAACAATTTTAACAAAAAGAGATTTTTCATTTCGTTACAGAGAATAAAAAAATTATTTTAAACCTATTCAATAAATGGGGCCAGATGGCCAAATGACTAGTGCTCTGGTTCTCGGTGCCACAGGTTTCGGGTGCGAGTCCCGGCTGTTGATGTTTGTAGTAGTTCGGAATCCAATTTAAGCCGTAGGTGCAGATCTAATATGAATGTACAGCGTTGGGTGTAGGGCTGACAAATCTACCCCTAAAAATTCAGTATTGCTGAACCAAGTCAGACATCTACCTATGGGTCCTCCATCACAACAGAAACTGCCCTCCCCCTTCCCTCCTTCCATAAGACCACAC
Organism: Caerostris darwini; assembly: GCA_021605075.1. Classification (NCBI taxonomy): domain Eukaryota; kingdom Metazoa; phylum Arthropoda; class Arachnida; order Araneae; family Araneidae; genus Caerostris; species Caerostris darwini. Next base: position 4,054 of record BPLQ01005022.1, read on the forward strand.
GGTTCACGGATTTGGTCTTGATGTTGCTGTCTACCAAATGGGATAAGAAACAGTAACATAAAAGACAATCAATCAATAAATAAGATAAGACAATATAATGCTGATGATAACGTACTGCCATGCCAACCTTTCTATCATGAAGAATTTGAGTGTCTACGAGTCAGTTAAATTCTTCATGACAGAAAGAATTTGAGATTTTTTACGAATTTCAATAAAATGCATCCAAGCTATCTATCGCTGCAAAGTATTTAAAAATATTGCTTGAAATAATTTTTGTTCGAAGTTAACTGAAATATTCAAAACTACTAGATTGACACATGCTCTGCAAAAAAAGTATTAGAAGAGACCAGAAGGAATTATACGGAGAACTATTAAAAATAATAATAATAATAATAATAATAATAATAACATTAGCTATACTAGAGCTGTGGCCAAAGGATTAGTTAAATTTATGATCTTCTGCAGAGAACGTTGTTAATTATTTTAGACATTTCATTAGCGATTGATGCGTGAATCACACTTTAATTATGAATAAAACGCAACCAAGACGATTACAGTTTTAATTAAACTCTTTTTTAAATAATACGCGTTTTATTTTATTTAAAAACAATTCCCAAACACAATGAGGTGAAATGCGCTTTGAATTTAATTCCGTCATAACGTATTTCCCATTGAGGACTTTGTGTTACATAAACAGTTGTATCATTGGATTGCATGTCATGAACAGTTTTTGACGGATTGAAGGAAAATTGGTGTCTTTAGATGAACTAATGGCCAAGTGACTAGTAATTGAGTATAAACAATTCCGATTCAATTCATTGAAACTACGATGCATGAAATTAAATTAAATTAACGATAATAATTTAAAAACAATTCCAAACACAATGAAATGAAATGAGTCTTCGGTTATATTGTCCATCGAGGACTTTGTATTATATAAACAGTTATATTATTGTATTGTTTGCCATGAATAGTTCTTGACGGGTTGTAGGTTTGGTTTGTCACTGTACAATCATTTTGTGCACACTTTTGGCTAATTAGACCGGGACCTACAGTTTAAAGTGGATTCCGATCCACTAACAAACATCCATGACACAACCAGGATTCGTACCTAAAGCCTGCTATACCAAAAGGCCAGAGTGCAAGCCAGTTAGCCATTTGGTCGCTGATGGTCTTTAGTGAACTTTCAGGAATAAGTGTCACATACTTGAGTATAAGCAATTCAGACACAATGAAATGAAATGACAATTAATGAAATGAAATGAAATTAACGACAATAATTTAAAAACAATTCCATACACAATAAAATAAAATGAGCCTTGGTTTTAATTACGTTACAAGATATTTTCCATCATGGACTTTGTGTTACATAGACAGTTGCATTATATGTCATTATAAGTTGAAGGAGAATCAATGTCTTTAGGTGAACTTTCAGGGACAGGTGTCTTCTACTTGAGTATAAACAATGCCGAGACAATGAAATGAAATGAAATTAATGACAACAATTTTAAAACAATTCGAAATACCATGAAATGCGCCCTGGTTTTAATTCCGTTACAATATGTGTTTTCCAATGAGGACTTTGCATTACATAAACAGTTGTATCATTGCATTGTATGTCATGAACAGTTGTATCATTCCATTGTATGTCATGAACAGTTGTATCATTGCATTGTATGTCATAGTTCAGTATCAAACAGGGAAAATCACGAAAACTTCCCCCTCTACTGAAATTGCGATTGCTGATACAAGTCTCTAATTCAATGTATTCTCGTTTTTTAAAAAGCAGTGAGTGGCGCAATCCACAATCAAAATTGTACTTTATCTCTCCTTTATACTAATCTATATACATATGTCATTACGAAAGATTAGTACATTTTATCATTTAACAAGTAATATAAAAAAAAAATTAAAAGTCAATTCCAATTTTTTTTTTTACTATATTGCAGAAAATTCTTTATAAATAATTTTCATTCATTTTTTTTGAAGTTTATCTGGCGCCATCTATTGGTAGATACATGTCACTTAAATCTAAAAATTTTTTTAATTAATTAATTAAATTTAATTACTGAATTAATATTTGAAAAAACTGTATCAACATCAAGTGTCACCCACTACAAGTTCAAAAAAAAATGTATTTGAACTTGGGTGGATGAATAAAAAGCATTTTATTAACGATTGGAAATTTGAACAAGATATATATAGGGAGAGTGTGAGCTAATAGAAGGAATTAAAAAACTGTTCCTCTTTCAGAAAGCTTATTATGTACATTTTGAACAACAATAAATACATTTTCTTCTAAATACTGCCATTGTCAGAAGGATCTTCGGAATACGTGAGACCTTCCTACTAATATCTGAGATTAAGTGCCAATCTTCAGAAATGAATGGCTTATAAAGTGCCTGTCACAAGAGATGCAGTCCACATGAAGTCTTTAAGTGAACTGTTAGGCATAAGTGCCCCATATTTGAGTAGAAATAAATCCAATACAACGAAATGAAATGAACCTCGATTTTAATTACGTTACAATATATTTTCCATTAAGGACTTTGCATTACATAAACAGCTGTATCATTGCATTGTATGTCATGAACAGTTCTTGACGGTTTGAAGGAGAATCGATGTCTTTAGATGGACTATCAGGGATAAGTACCTCATACTTGGGTATACGCCAACGGCCGTACCATGCTGAATATGCCGGTTCTCGTTAGATCACCGAAGTCAAGCATCATTGGGCGCGGTCAGTACTTGGGTGGGTGACCACCTGGGAACACCGCGTGCCGTTGGCAAATTTGGGACCTGAATGGCCGAGTGTCTAGCGCTCTGGCGCTCGGTGCCACAGGTTTCGAGTTCGAATCCCGGCGGTGCCATGGATGTGTTTGTAGTGGTTCGGAATCCACTTTAAGCTGTAGGTCCCAGTCTCCTATGACTGTTAGAGCGTCACGGAGCCAAAGTCAGGCTTCTATCTACGGGTGCTCCCTCACAACAGAAGCTGCTTCCTTCCCCTTCAATCATGAGTACGTATGGGCTCGTGGGCTTGACCAGCCAAGTGGGATAAGAAACAACAACAACAACAACATACTTGGGTATCATACAGGGAAACTCATGAAAACGTACCCCTCCACTGAAATTCCGATTGCCAATAGTAGTCTCTAATTCAATGTATTGTCATTTTTTAAAAGCATTGAAAAACGAAATCCACTAGCAAAATCATTTCTATTCCACCTTTACACTAGCCTATATACATGTGTCATTAAGAAAAATTAGTATGATACAATTGTTTATGTTAAAAAAAGTCCTCAATGGAAAATATATTGTAACATAATTAAAAATCTTACATTATTCCTCCTTTACACTAGCCTATATACATAGGCCTTTAAGTAATATTAGTATGATACAATTGTTTATGTTAAAAAAAAGTCCTCAATGGAAAATATATTGTAACATAATTAAAAATCTTACATTATTCCTCCTTTACACTAGCCTATATACATAGGCCTTTAAGTAATATTAGTATGATACAATTGTTTATGTTAAAAAAAGTCCTCAATGGAAAATATATTGTAACATAATTAAAAATCTTACATTATTCCTCCTTTACACTAGCCTATATACATAGGCCTTTAAGTAATATTAGTATGATACAATTGTTTATGTTAAAGAAAGTCCTCAATGGAAAATATATTGTAACATAATTAAAAATCTTACATTATTCCTCCTTTACACTAGCCTATATACATAGGCCTTTAAGTAATATTAGTATGATACAATTGTTTATGTTAAAAAAAGTCCTCAATGGAAAATATATTGTAACATAATTAAAAATCTTACATTATTCCTCCTTTACACTAGCCTATATACATAGGCCTTTAAGTAATATTAGTATGATACAATTGTTTATGTTAAAAAAAGTCCTCAATGGAAAATATATTGTAACATAATTAAAAAATCTTACATTATTCCTCCTTTACACTAGCCTATATACATAGGCCTTTAAGAAATATTAGTATGATACAATTGTTTATGTTAAAAAAAGTCCTCAATGGAAAATATATTGTAACATAATTAAAAATCTTACATTATTCCTCCTTTACACTAGCCTATATACATAGGCCTTTAAGAAATATTAGTATGATACAATTGTTTATGTAAACTCAAATATGAGGCACTTATCACTGAAAGTCCACCTAAAGACATTGATTCTCCTTCAAACCGGCGCTACTAGCATTAAATCCATATGATTTTTAGTTAGCCCTAACCTTCAAAAGACACCTGTATAAATTTGGCAGCTGTTGCATACAATGCAATGACATACAATGTAATGATACAGCTGTTTATGTAATACAAAGTCCTCAATGGAAAATCTATTGTAACGTAATTAAAACCAAGGCTCATTTCATTTCAGTGTGTTTGGAAATGTTTTTAAATTGTTGTCGTTAATTTCACTTCATTGTGTCGGAATTATACTAAAGTATGAGGCATGTATTCTGAAAAGTTCACCTAAAGACATCGATTCTCCTTCAAGCCGTCAAAAATTATTCATGAAAAATAATGAATTCATTGAATTTTATCATTTAAATAGTGTCCCTCTTGTAGAAATCTTATTATGTACATTTTGAACAACACTAAATACATTTTCTTCTAAACACTGCCATTGTCAGTAGAATCTTCGGAATACGTGAAACCTTCCCATTAATTTCTGAGATTAAGTACCAATCTCTAGAAATGAATGGCTTGTAAAGTACCTGTCACAAGAGATGCAGCCCACCTGGTGTGGGCCTGAAATGGGCTTCAAGATTAGAGCATAAAAGGCCTGACAGGCAGTCAGAAATAACAGGTTTTGGTTGTGTTGCTACACGTCTACTTAGGTGGGGTGAAAATATTTTGACATTCATTGAATATGAGAGAACTAATAAGTATCTTGAAGAATCCATTTTGATATAAGCATGACTGGTTGCCGTCTAAAAATAATTATTTCATTTTCCTGATAAATGATAAAATATACAGATTTTGCGATTAAATAAAAAAGCATGATACTTAAATTGTATTTACTTTTCGATGTTTATCTAAATTATATATCTACCATAGTTATTTAATTGGGTTTGTTCATTCAAATGAAATATATCTATTTTTTATGACATGTGTTTTTATTCCCCTTAATTATGAAATTTATATTAATCAGTATCAATTGTAATCTTATTTCACATTTAATTTTTTAATTATTTTTTTTCGCATTCATTGTTAACAAAATGCTTTTTTAATCAAAAAATTGAAATGTTTATGAAAACTAAAAGACATTAATTAAAATATCAACATCTTCAAAGCCAGAACAACTTAAGAAACTAATAGGCATTTAAATAATTTTAATAGGTATCTATATCAGTGGTTCTCAAAGGATGGTGTTTCCCTGTGGTATTCCAGAAATAAAAATAAATATAGCTACTTTTTTTCTTGTCATTTTCCCCATTTAAAGACAGATTTCATTATAAACAACTAAGTATTCTGATTGTTTTTTTTTTCTTCTTTTATTCACGTAAAAAGCGTCAAAAAGTATAATGCACTGTATAATGTTTCTGAGAAACTAAGTGCAATAACTTCCATGATTGGCTATCAGAAGAGTTAGCGTCTAGGTTCCAACATAAAGGCTATCCTCTACGCCAACCAGGAATAGCCGAGGCGCTCAATACGCATCGGTTTGTGCAGATGACCTATATGCTCACTGGGCATCATCTCCATTAGACTTCGTTGAATTGGATTACTACAAAGGGCATATGTACGAGATCCATTATTGACATTTGCAGTATTTTCGATACCATATACCATATGCATGTGACAAGTTATTACCTGTCATGCTTCAAAATACCCTGGAATCCAATTGTGTGAATGCAGAGCAGATTATAAATGATAAATATGAAAACAAGTAATATAAAAAACAATTTTAAGTCAATTCCTACTTTTTTTTCACTATATTGCAGAAAGTCCTTTATAAATAATTTTCATTCAATTTTTAAGTTTATCTGGAGCCATCTATTATTAGATATATGCAACTTAAATCTAAAAAAAACTAAAATTAATTAATTAAATTTAATTATTGAATTAATATTTGAAAAAACTGTATTAACATCAAGTGTCATCCACTACAAGTTCAAGAAAAATGTATTTGAACTTGAGTGGATGAATAAAAAGTATTTTATTAACGATTGAAAATTTGAACAAGATATATATAGGGAGAGTGTGAGCTAATAGAAGAAAGCGAAAAAAGATAATCTATTGTTATTGCTCTCTAAAGTTTTATATAATAAAAATTATCTTCTCTTTTAGTTTATATGTTCGAACTGTATTCCTTGCTGCATGGCTCATGCTGTGCATCGTTTATATCTATTGGTGAATTACCTGTCTAATGGCCACTCTAATTGAAAATTTCTGACAGGTTGTGATTTGTGATACAATAGTGTTAGAAACCGTGAATAAACGAGAGTTGAAAGGATTTTATCGTTTTCATTCTTGTATGCACGGTATCGTTTATTTTATTTTATTTTTAATAAATAGATGCCGATGTATAACTTAGTAGTTGACTATTTTCATGACTAGTATTGACGGCCAAGACAACTATTTTCAAGCGATTTCATTGAATTTCGCATAGTTAATATACTTAGGCGTTACTTTTATGAGTAGAATGTTAATGTTCATTCAGGGAGAAAAGATTTGACTGGACTATGGATGATATAACAAACAATATGCGTAAAATGCATAACAAATTTTGACAATGCAATTTGTCATGAAAATTTCATTTGACAAGTAATATACCAGGGTTATTTCTAAAATAAAGTTTTTAACTAGACTTTTACTTAAAAGACTTTTATCTTGGTTATTGATATGATAAAAAAATTTGTACTGCGACATGGTCGTGAAATGATAAAATGCCACTTTTTAAAATTTTTTCACAATTACTCTAATTTTTAAATATGCTGTTAGAATTAAACATCAAAATTATATAATATAAATATAATATTCTTTTTATACCATTATTTAAAAAAACTTATGATTTTTAAAGATATAAAAATGTACAAATTGTATATTGTTAATTCTCTATATAGTTTTATGATACTTAATTATGAAGGCATTTAAATTATGAAGATAAACAAAATTGAACAAATCCTTATTAAAAATAAACATTTATAATTTAGCTAAATAGAGCAGCATACGAAAAAGAATTATTTCTTGAAAAAAACATTTTAGCATTCATTTTTAAGATCAAATAACTTACGCCATTTTTTTCTGTGTGATTATTACAATTCTACTCACAATATTCCAAACAGAACTTTTTACACAAAATTTATTGCCGACTATTTTTTGTAACAAAAAAAAAGAATGAAACAAACTATACAAAGTCTATGTGCCGATATCATTGTATCGAGAACTGTGACTACTAAAAACTTTTTTTTTTTTTTTTTACGAATTACTCAACCTTATGACGACGTAATAAAAAGAATGATTGTAGGACTTCAGTTCCACACTTTTTGCAACAGCTTTCGCTCAGCTTTGAAGTTTTTTGTCTGCTTTCTCTTTCATCCGATACGTTATACAGCTTCTTTGGAAGGACAAGTCGGATTTTATGGAGACTTCTTGTCGTAAAACTTGAAACAAAATCAACTTTTAGCAATCTCTTTTCATACATCTGTAGAACCGGAAGTCTCACACATGGCTTCCGGTGTCTTTCGGTTAACGATAAGGACCACGAGCAGTTTTTTTAGCTATTTTTTTTATTGTTGATGCTTTCATTTTAAAAAACGGCAGATGATTTTTGCTTCTGAAGGAGTGTTTCGTGGTAGGTCGTCTAAATATATATTTTTTGGCGAAACATATTCCGCAAAAAATTTGATTGCAATATAAAGAATAAATATTATGAAATTTTATAATTCTGGGAATTATGAAGATTTTAAGAGAAATGTATTTCTTTTATTGCAAATTCAAATTTCTATTTAAAAGATTTTATTTATAATTATATTAAATCATTTTAACAAATATCTTTTTAAACTGATTTTCAACTAAATATTAATTTTTTAATATAAGAAACACATTCTTTTAAATTTTATAATTACAAATATATATTTATAATGATTATTCGACATTGCTTACAAACTTTTCTTTTAAAAATCTGATACTTTTTGAAATTTCAAGTTTATTAATGTAATTGTTAATTTATTTAATTCGTTAAAAATAAAAATTTAAACACTATTTTAAATGAATAAAAAATACAACAACTTCTTGATTATTTTTTGAAATAAATTTTTTAATAATAATTTGGCAAAGTGTTTTAAATAATAAATTTATATAATAATATTCAAAATTTAAATTATGGATTTTAGATTATATAATAAAAAAAATTTCTAGAAAGATTTGTTTAATATAAAATTGTTCGAAATTACATCTGTAGTAATAATGTTTGTATAAGTATATTATTTTTCATATATTTTTTTATTGAAATACGCAAAATATAGCATTTCTTAAAAATTTGGTAATGTTCAGCTTAAAAAAAAGCAATTCTCAAAAATTTAATATTGTAAAAGTGATATAAAATCTTATAGTTTCAATGAAAGCTTCAAAAAAATCCTGCGATTCATTTACTCTATCAATGTATTGACTTGCCATCTGTTGATTCCATTGTTTCTACTATAAAATTACTAAATTGGCAACTCGCCAAACTATGACGTTTCAATATGGAATCATGGGACGGCAGAAGACCTTCTTATGATCCTATCATTTACATTTAACTGGCAGAAGACGTTCGTCATAACTTATAAGGGGTTTCCTTCAGTTAATACCTCTAAAGTTAGCTGAATATTTATGGTGTACATAGCGCTAATAATAACAACCATTTAATATTAGTTATTTCTTTCTTTTATTTTAACCATTAAAAGTGTAAATAAAAAATTTAAAATTATCCTGGAACAAAACAGCTTGATTATTGCCAGTGTGTTATTACGTGAAAACTTGATGTATAAAATATTTCTAATTCAAAGCTTTACTATTCTTGCATTATTTGAAATGTAAAATTTATTTTTATAAAGATATAAAAGAAATATGCTGAGATATAAAAATTATCACCAATATATCATTGAAAATAAACATCTATAAAATGCCAACATCAAACAGCATAAACACAAAATCGTGTCTGTTTTTTAATTATTGCAAACTATATAAAGTTCAGAAATAAAATTTCTGCAATTGCAAAGCATTAAGAAATTTCCTTAATTTTTCAATAAAAATAAGATTATAATTTGTTACATTAAAACTAGATGAAAATTAATTATGAAAAAAAAATATTTAAATTGTATTCAAACTTTTACAACACTCATGTTCTTGAGTTGAATAACCACAGTACTCATTCCAATTATCATATGAACTCTTTTTTACAGTCAAAAGTTTCTAGCTACTGTAAGAAAATGAATGGGAAAAAAAAACAGTCACGAATACCAATCCAAGCAAAATGCGCATAAAAATAATTGTAAAATAATATTACAGTGGCATAATCTAGTACGTAATCAGCAAAAACGTGATTCAAACAAATCCAATTGCCTTTAATTGTTTTTTTGGATCCGCTTTTATTATATTAGAAAAAAAATGTAAAAATATTATTTCAAAACGAATTTGATAGATATTTTTACCTCCTTTTATTTCAATAATATACTTATGAAATTTCTAAAGTAGTTAAATTTATTAGAAGTATATTTAAATAAAAAGAACAATCTTGTTATGTCATTCGATTGTTATATAATTTTTCCTCAAACATCTAATATATTTTATGCAAATCCAATATATTATTTTCTGTAAATTTTGTGAAGAAGTAATTTTTTAACTACAGATATATATAAATAATAAAATTAACTGTAACAGTCTATTTTAAATGATTAAAGTAAGAATTAATATAGATATTTTTCACAGATTATAATTTTACAGAAATTAAGTGAATTATAAGCATATTGTTTGTTCCATTTTATATAAATTTGTTTAAGCATTCTTCTAAATACATTTAATGCAATTTCCAAAATTAGTATTAACTACATTTGCCTTCTGAAGACTGGACCTTATATCTCTAAAATACTCGAATGTGAATTATTTTTGAAAGAAGAATTTGTGTGATGCTATATACTGCAGTGGTCATTAGCGGGAAAGATACAACAATGAATTGAATAAACTACTGAAAAAAGACGACATTATTAAGTATATTTCTTCTTCTTCGACAGCCCTGGTGGGCCAAGATCTTCCCGAGAACCTTCTTCCATTCCAATCTCTGCTTTGCGTCAATTTTCTAGTTAGTAACTCTTAAAAATTTATAATCTGCCTCCACATAATCGGTTTATTTCAACTTGGGCCTACTCTTAGTTCTAGTTCCTAAAGGTATATAGTTGAATATCCTTAATGTCAAGGATGAGAGTTCCATTTGGCGGATGGGGGTCGCGAACCTCATGAGTCCTCTCTTTTTGAATTGAATAATATCTGCCCACTTAAACAACCTATACAATTTCAAATTATGTCATTGCCTCCACAATCTATTCTCATTCACAGCGCCAAACATATTTCTTAGAGCCTTTCGCTCAAAGATGGCCACCAGTTCAGCCTGTGATTCAGTCAAAGTCCAAGTCTCAAATCCATAGGTGAGCACAAGTCTAATAATTGCGTTATATAGCATAATTTTTGTATATCTCTTAATTAATTTTGACTTTAAGAAAGTTTTAGACCATGAAGACAACGATTAGATGAAAGAATACGTATTTATATTTCATTACTTATGTCATTTGGTTTTATTTTGTTTGTCGCTCTATGTTATTTTGTGCACACTTTAAGCTAATTAGATCGCAACCTACAATTTAACGTGGATTCAAAACCACCAACATACGTCCATGTCACCGCCAGGATTTGAATGTAAAGCCTGTGGTACCAATGGCTAGAGCGCTAGCCAATTGGCCATCAGGCCGCCTATGCCATTTAGAGTGCCAATGTTTGAACCAAGATAAGTAGAATTATCGACCACTGTAAATTTAAAATCTTCAAATATCAATAGCTTTCTGTGTTTTTAATAGTTGACATATATTTGTTTTTGTCTTTATTAATAATCAAATGCATCATTTCAGCCATATTAAGAATATACAATTTTCAAATTCTTTAACCTTAATTCAATTGTTATCAAACCTAAAGGAAGATAAAACCAAATATAATTAGTTTCAAACTATCTCCATTTTTTAAAGTGAATTTCGTTTAATAAATTAAAGATAGAATATTTTATCTTTTTACATTCATCTAACAAACTATTTTTATTATTATCTCAAACGATTTTCTTATTTTTTGGTGACCCCTACAAAGACAAACAGCTGTTTCATTTAACTTAACCCATTTAACTTCACCCAACGTAATGGATCGATTTCGTTGACAGTGATTTCAAAATTATCTATAAAAGTAGTTAAAAAAATTTTAAAACCGACAGAAAAATGAATGTAGACTAATGAAGACTAATGATTGGGTTACACTGGGTTATCGAGCTAATTGAAGGCCAACAAATTTTACCATCTATTTTTCCTGAAACAAAGTTTGGTATAATCGCAGTTGCGACAGCAATTCATTTTAAATTAATTTTTTTAACGATACATAATTATTGGTTTTTAATAATTATGCGATAATTGTGTACATTATTGAAATACATTTAGCAGATAATGTTCTTTGAATCATTTTAAAATTGATTACATGTGAAATAATGTACGAGTTTTAAAACAGCTTCTTCATATTGTGTAATATGTTTTCATATTGTTCTTTCTTATTCCACTTGGTTGATAGTAACATCTAAACTAAATCCATGAAACTGCGGTCATGATAAAGGGAAAAAAATGCGCAGCTTCTTTTTGTGTCCTTCCGGCACAAAGACATGGAACACCCAAAGGGAGAAGTCTGACTTTACCCCACCCAGTTATACCCCCGGCCACTGCGTGTCCATTTGAGTCGCATTTTAAGACATGCATGGGCTACATGTAACATGTTTTCATGCTGTGTTTCTTATCCCACATGGTCGATAGCAACTATCTTAAACAAGTTCATGAACTCATGGTCATAATAAAGGATTAAAAAGAAAACAGCTTCTTTTTGTCCCTGACCTTCCAACACAAAGACATGGGGTACCCAAAGTGAGAAATCTGACTTTACCCCACCCTTTTATACTCCCAGGCATTGGGTACCCATTTTAGTCGCGTTTTACGACATGCATGGGCTGCAGTGGGGTTATCCTAACTCTGACCTACACGGGCTCACATGTTTTCATAGTTTAGGGAGTTAAACCTTAATATTTTTAATACCACATATTTATAAATTTTCTTAATTATTTACAGCTACACTAAATTTATTCACAAAGACATTTGTAAGTACTTTCATATTAATTTAGTTCAAATCGATGTTCAGATAATACAGTAAATTCTACCATATCTTTCGATACCACATATTTATATATTTTCTTAATTATTTACAATTACACTAATTTTATTCGCATTTAAGACCTTTGCAGGTACTTTATTAATTTAGCTCATATCGATGCTCTGATAATTACTGTAATTTCTACCAAAAAATGTTACAATTGCCGTGGTTCATTGATAAAGTGAAGCTGCATATTACCCTTAACCACGGACCCTTGCTATGGGGTCTATTGGACCTGGTGTAGGCTTTTCTGCACCAGGGAGATTAATAACAACAACAAAATGCTTTTTTAATTAAAAAATTGAAATGTCATCAAAAATAAAAAACATTAGTTAAAATCTTAACATTTGCAAGACCAGAACAACTTAAGAAAGTAATATGCATTTAAATAATTTTATTAGGTATCTATATCAGTGGTTTTCAAAGAGTTAGTGGGCCCTGTGATATTCTACGTATAAAAATAAATATAGTTATTTTGTTTCTTTCTTTCTTTTACTAGCTTTCATTATAAACTACTAACCATTATAATTTTTTAAGACCTATCAATTTTAAAGTCATCAAACCTTTAAATTAAGCTAAACGTAATATAGTTAGCTGTAAATTACTTACATTTTTTAAGCGAATTCCTTTCAATAAATTAAAGACAGAATATTTTTTACATTTTGTAACTATTCCAACAAACTATTTTTTATTATTGCATACAATTTTCCAATTCCCTTATGGCGAACCCTACAAAGGCGATGAAAAGACAAACAACTGTTTCACGAAAAAAAAAGCACTTTTACGTATGGTCAGTTTTAGGAAGAGCTTTACCGTATCTATAAATAACGACCACGGTATTGATTCCCTCAAGCCAGCCCCAAATCGATGTCGAAGAAATACAATGTTTTAACATTTCTAACCGATTGTGTGCCCTTGAGACAGGATGACGAAATGTTGCCATGGCAACAACGTGTCAGAGGTCCGCAGATAGAGACGCTTTCAATCAGTCACGGGTAAGGCTACACTGCCATGGAGGTATGAAAAATTGGACTACTAATTCCGTAACAATATATAAACGATTTATAAGCCGATGTGGGTTTTTTTTCGCCGCAAAGCGACTATTGTATAAGTTTTCGAAATGGATAATGAGCTGTAATTAAGCTACTCAAGTTGTGGAAATAGTTTCTGTCATTAATTATGTTTTGTGTAAGTAAATATTAAAAAGGGTTATAGGGGAGAATGAAATGGAAGTTTTGTTCTTTTTGATTTTGATTTATGTTAGTATGGTATTCTGTCAAGTAAAGTCGTTAAGTTGTTGTCATTGTCTATTTTTATATTTTGTATCTCACATTTTAATCATGGTTTATAATTAAATTTATTAGTTTTATAGTTATAGAAATAATAAAAATATTTTTTGAAAAATTTGCATTTTCTTTTAAAATATAAATAGATTTCTGAGTTCGACGATTAAATGTAAAATAGACAAAACCTATTGTGATAAAAATGTGAAATTAAATTAATGGGAATGAAATTATAAAATTAAATATGTGTTAAATTCAAACTAATAATTAATTATTAAAAGTTTTTCTTGAAATTAAAATTATTCTAAGAGTTTTCTATATTGTAACGTCATGGCCTATATTAGACTTAAAACGGCTTCAAAAAGAGGGCTACTTTCAGGTTCATGGGAAAACTTTAATTTTTATTTACAAGCATATATATATATGCTTGTATATATATATATATTCAAATAATGAACTCAAGATTATTATACAAAGAAATGAAAATTAAAAATATAATTTGATCACACATGCACGATTAAATCAGAATTAGAGTTCACTCCAAGATTGGAGAGTCTTTGAGTCTACGTCAAATTTAATAGCCTGGTCTGCAGCAGACTTTAATTATTACACGACGTAATAAACGAAACCACAAGGGGTTCACTTTGAAAACAAATGGAAACTCCGGCCTATTCAGTACAAAAAACACATCTGGTAAACTCGTAGCAGAACTGTCCTTTCTTCCCCAAAAACATGCTTTTTTTTTAAAAACATGCTTTCAAAAAAGGGGAGGAGGGGTGGCTTCTTTCACTTCTCAGCGGAATAAGCATTTCTCAGCTCGTGGTCTATCACCAATCACGATGCAACAACTCATGATGCAGTCCATATTGCATCTGTAATTATTTTGATCTGGGAAGGCAGCACATGCATTCGCTAATTTTATGTCTCATTATACATGGTACCGAATATCTGCTATCAGATTTGAGTGACAGGTTGTTCTCATTAGTACAAAACACTAATTGCATGTAATATAAATATCTAGGATACTACTTATCTGTTGTCAAATCTGAGTGATAGGTTGCTATTATGTACTTGTCAAAGAATATACATTCCTCACATTCCTCTCTCTTGGGAATGAAATGCCAAAACTTTTCCGGTGAGAAAATATGCTACAACATATATTTGAATATGTATAGCAATGAAAAAAGATTTAAAAATACAATATTTCAGAATAATTTTTCACTTTAAAATATATTCTCAAATAATTTTCGTTTCATCGTCTTAAAACTTATAAATATAATTTATAAATATTAAAATAATCCTTCTTTCTCATTGAGTTACAGCCTCACGGTGGGCCAATGCCGTCTGCCTACTAACAGATTTCGAGACAGGAGATGCTTTTTTTTTAAGACGTAGGGTTGTCAACCCTACACCCAAAATTCAGATAATTAGTAACCATTTATTATATAAGATTTTACTTAAATATAGTTACTTAACAGTATGTTTTACTTTAGTTATATATATATACCAGAAGGATATGCTAGAGAGATCTAATTGATTAGATTATTATCTGTCAATCAAAAAATTCCCTAGTCTGCATTTCGAAAACAATTTAAGAATATATCATTATTTCAAGCAGTCTAGTGCAACTATTCGGATTAATTACATGTTTGATATTATTAATAAAGGTATTCGCATAAGCCAGTTGTCATTATGTTGATTTGGTTGTTCACCTCAAGGGGTTGAAGAACTGCTGACAACACCAGATGTCCCTCAATCCGAGGATACCTCGAGGAATGACGTTAAGAGTCTATTAAATCACTATAGACAGCAGCTTTGGTATGTATATTTCTATGCTAACCACACAGAAAGTGATTTTAATATATCATGGAATCGGAGTTTAACATAATGCAAATTGCATAAATGGGATTTGAGAATGTTAACTGAACCAAATGGTTAGTATAGTTTATAATAATTGTTAGGTTAAAATTGTTACTAAGAAAACTTTTAAATTTGCTGTTACCATCGTTGATTACAGCGGAAATTTAGATGTGAAATTATCCTTCGAAAGCTACAGGTAATTTAATTTTTAAATATAAAATAAATAATTTCATCACATTTTCCGCTGAGAATTAAAGGATACAGAAATAAACAATTATTATTTGAAAATATATAAATCAAATTGCAGAATTAAAAAAAAATTAAAACGTTGTAATTCAGCAAATCAAATGTTTTAAACAATTAATAATTATAATAATTATAATTATTAACAATTTTTAAATGCTTTAAACAATTATTTAAACAGTTATTAATTCAAAGTGAATAAATCATATTCCAGAAATTAAAAAAAAGAAATTGTAGCAAATCAGTCAATCATATATTTAAACAATTATTAACTATTAATAATTAAAATTATTAACAATTATTAATTATAATATTAACAATTATTAACAAATTATAATTATTAACAATTAATAATTACAATTATTAACGAATTATAATTATCAATGATTATAAAATGCTTTTAACAATTATTTAAACAATTATTATTTCAAAGTATATAAATCATACTGTAGAATTAAAAAGTAAAAAGAAAACGCTGTAATTCAGACAATCAGATGTTTTAAACAATTACTAAAAATTAACAATTAGAATTATTAATTATAAATTTTTATTAAGAATTTTTAATTACAATTATTAATAGCAATTATAATTACAATTATTAATAGCAATTATAATTACAAAAATTATAATTAATAACAATTATTAATTCAAAGTATATAAATCATATTGCAGATTAAAAAAAAAAGAAGAAACATTGTAATTCAGCCAATCAAATGTTTTCGCTTTTTATTTACGGATTAAATATATTAACAAATTATCAAATGATAATTAAGTATCTTAAAAAGTTACAAAATCATTGCTAATTTTATATTTAACATGCAATTTTTTAAAAATTTTTAATCGAGAATTACTTCATAAATTTATTTTGAAATATTTTAATATTTTAGAGCCAGACTTCCTCGACAAAATGTTTAAACTCCAAAGCGAATGAAGTCAAAAATTTATTTTAAATTTTCACACAACTTATTAAAGACATATTGGAATATTACAGCAATGTTATTATAAATTACACAGCCAAAAATATTTTAAGGTATTGTCTTTTGCAATGCATAAATTTTATAGCAATATTTTAAAATGAGCAACTTAAAATGAATAAATAAAAAAACATGTTTTAGGAAAGGTTATTGAAGCAGATATAATTATCATACAAATAACTGAACGCAACTGACATTTTTTAATGCTAACGAACATTATTTTTTTCACTAACTGATGAAATAAATTTTTACAACCAATGAAAAGCATTCATTTGAAAAGAAATGATTAATTTCAAGTTTCTTAAGATTTTTAATTAGCAGATGTTTTCTGATAAAAAAAATGATTAATTCGTATTGTAGTACCATTAAAATAAACTCCATCTTTCCAAGAATCATTTGAATAAATTATCTACATACGGGAAGTAGTTATTAAGAAAACCATTAATCCGTTTAAAGCATTTCAATAAATTTAAGTAATTAATTTTATACCTTCGATACCATAGAAATAGCTTCCGGCTAGAAAAATTGTTTATCTAATTTATACGATGTTAAATGAAAACTGAAATAAACTTGCTAGATGTTTACTAAAGATGCTTTTAATCAGACGCAACTATTCAATGAGATTATTAAAATATGTGCTCTACTTATATTACATAAGAAACTTATTAAGTATTACAAAAAAAACTGTAGTAATTGAAAATTCTGTGCGTTTATAATTCAATAACATTGAACTTAATTACATGTATTTTAATTAGGTAATATTTATTTTCTCTGGTGAATAATCTTGTATGCATAACAAAGTTTAAGTTTCAAATAAAACAAGTCAATAAAGCTATTATGTTTAGCAAAATGGGGAATTTTTATACTATGCATTTCTGGTGTTTTATATTTCTTATTAGTTACAGGAAAAAAAATGAAAAATATAAAAGAAAACAAAATGTTTTGATTAACTATTTCAAATTTATATACTTTTGTACGATTACCATAATAGGATTATCCTTACCAGAAATTTCTAGTTTAATAGATTTTTCGTTATTGCCTTTTATCGTATACACAAGAAAATAAAAAACGTTATAAAAATTCCTTTTTTAAACGGTATTATAAGAAAAAAAATAATTATTTGATATTAAAATTTATAGGAAAAATTTATCATTTAATAATTAATAATAAGAATTATTAATTATAAATATTATTATTACCAATTAATAATTGTAATTAATAACAATTATAATTATTAATTTTTATTAACATCAATTACAATTATTAACAATTATTAAATGCTTTAAACAATTATTGTTTCAAAGTATATAAATCATATTACAGAATTAAAAAAAGAAAAAGCTATAATTTGGCCAATTAAAAAATTTAAATAATTATTGACATTTAATAATTGCTTATAATTATAATTTTTAACGGCGATTAAAATTACTAATAATTATTAAAAATTATTAACAACAATTATACTTGTTAACAATCATTAACAACAATTATAAATATTAACAATTATTAACAGCATTTATAATTATTAATAATTATAATTATTAGCAATTAATAAATGCTTTAAACCATTATTATTTCAAACTATATAAATCATATTTCAGAATTAAAAAGAAGATGTTGTTATTCAGCCAATTAAATGTTATAGCTTTTTATTTACTGATTAAAATTTTACTATATTTTCAGATGATAATTAGTTATCCTAAAAAGTTACAAAATCTTTGCTAATTTTATATTTAACATGCAATTTTTAAAAATTTTGAGTTGAGAATTATCTCATGAATTTAACTTAAAATATTTTAATTTTTTTAAAATCAAACTTCATCGATAAAATGTTTAATCTCCAAATAGACTAAACTCAAAAATTTATTTTAAATTTTCACATAACTTATTAAAGTCATATTGAAATATTAAAGCAATGTTATTATAAATGATATAACTATAAATATTTTAAGGTATTATATTTTGTAATATTTAAATTTTATAGCAATATTTTTAAATCAGCAACTTAGAATAAATATACAAAAAAAAAAAAAAACCCAACATGTCTTATAAAAGGTTATCGAAGCAGATATAATTATCATACAAATATCCGAACAGATGCAACTGCAATTTTTTAATGCTAATGAACACTATTTTTTTCACAAACTGATGAAATAAATTTTTACAACCAATGAAAAGCATTCATTTGCAAAGAAATGATTAATTTCAAGTTTCCTAAGATTTTTAATTAGCAGATGTTTTGTAAAAAAAAATTATTAATTCGTATTGTAGTACCATTAAAATGCACTACCTCCATCTGAATAAATTATCTATATACGCGAAGCAGTTATTAAGAAAACCATTAATCCATTTAAAGCATTTCAATAAATTTAAGTAATTAATTTTATACCTTCGATACCATGAAAATGACTTCAGGCTAGAAAAATTGTTTATCTAATTTATACGATGTTAAATGAAAATTGAAATAAACTTGCTAGATGTTTACCAAAGATGCTTTTAATCAGACGTAACTATTCAATGAGATTATTAAAATTTGTACTCTACTTATATTATATAAGAAACTTAAGTATTACAAAAAAACTGTAGTAATTGAAAATGCTGTGCCTTTATAATTTAATAACATTTAACTTAATTACGTGTATTTTAATTAGGTAATATTTATTTTCTCTGGTGAATAATCTTGTATGCATAACAAAGTTTAAGTTTCAAATAAAATAAGTCAATAAACCTATTATGTTTAGCAAAATGGGGAATTTTTATACTCTGCCTTTCTGTTGCTTTTATTATAATAAAAAAATGCAAAATATTAAAGAAGCCCAAATTCTCTGATTAACTGTTTCAACTTTATATACGTTTGTATGATTTTCGTAATGGGATTATTACTACCAGGAATTTTTAGTTCAATTGATTTTTCTTTATTACCTCTTATCATACAAAAAATAATAAGTTTATAAAAGTTTCTTTTTTAAATGGTATTTTCAGACAAAAAAGAATTATTTGATAGTCAAATTTACAAGAAAAAATTAATAATTTATATACGTTTATATATTTTTTTCTTATAAATTTTAATAATTTAAGGAAAGAAGATTATATTTACTATACTTATAAAATGTTCCAAAATTTAAGCAGAATTCATTAAAATTAAGCTGATATTTCAATAGATTTATATTTTTATATTTATTCACCTTACTTGACACTCTTAGTTAAAATATGATTGCGATTAAATTTCTTAATTGAATTATCATTATGATTACAATTAAACTTCTCAGTTGAATTATGATTGCGATTATACTTCTTAATTGAATTATAATTGCGATTATACTTTCTTAGTTGAATTATGATTGCGGTTATATTTATGAATTGGATTATGATTGCGGTTATACTTCTAAATTGAATTATGATTGCGGCAAGCTGAATAGTTTTGGAGGGATTCTATATTTAAAATTTTATCAAAACAATATCACTTTTTGTGTGAATTTTGGGACAATCCTATATTAACGTACAGTGTCCCATTACGTGACATATAACGTTTTCAGTTACCACTTTGGAAAAAAAAAATTATTTTCATTATTTTGTTATCAAAGAGAAACTGAAAAAATATCACAATATACAAAACCCGTTTTAGTAAAATACTTTTTTTAAATCACTTGAATGTATTATTAATCTATGGAACAAGGATAGACATAATATAGACCAATTTGTCACTTTTATAAGCATTTATATATTTAATGAACCTTTAATTGTTCCAGAAATGATATAAACTCACAAAAATTGATATAGATGAAATATTATTTATTTTATTTTATTTATAAAACATGACCAACATTAAAAAAAATAACATGTCATTGATCAAGTGAGGAGATTGTGAGAAATCTCCAGGTTAAGTGAAACAAAGTTTAAATTAATGTACTACTAATATATTTATATACTAATATAGACTGTATATATATATATATTTATACTAATATAGACAAATAATATTGAGGAGAAATAAAAATTTAAAAAAGACTACTATTTTAAGTTGTAAATAGGACGGATAGTCAAAAAGTTTCAAGAATTTGGTTGTAACTATTTATTACTTACAAATGTGTACCTATACTTACAAAATATAGGTACACATTTACTTAAACTCCATAATAGTAGGATCTTTCAGAACATGGCTTTGGAAGACGGCCTACTTTAAGAATTTAAAATTGAAATTTTTATTTTGAGAAAAAAAATTTGTCTTTAGGTTTACAGCAGCACATCATAAAGAAATCTTTGCAAAAATCTCTGGCTTTATTAAAAAATAAGCACTTTTTTAGCTTCAGCAGAATGCTATCATAACAAAATATTTGAAATATATATATATATATATATAAAATTATATAAATAAATAAATATATATATATATATATATATATATAATTTGTGGATTTATCTTTCCCTCTCTCTCTCTCTCTCTCTCTATATATATATATATATATAAATCCACAACTTTTTTTATTCAAAATTGCTGCATAAAAGAAATTAAAAATTTAGTAATACTAAACATTTAAATTTAAGGCCTTTAAAATAGGCTAGAAATTTAAAGCAATTAACAATGATATTTAATTTTATAGAAGTTGCAACACAATATGCGACTAAAACTTTCAAATATATATTAAAGAGAGCTTAAAAAATATTTATTCCTATTTTTAATGATAATAATATAAAGGAAGTTAAATAAACCAAACTTTCTGAAGTACTGCTATCCTTCACATGAAGTAATATTAAAATATATTTAAATAAATATATTTTTATCAATAATAGCAATATTTTGTTAAGTTCCTAAAAATATCATAAACGATTACAAGGATTTTGTCAGTATAAAGTCTAGAAAACATTAGAATAAGATTAATTAAGAATCTCAATTTCAGAACCATAAATAATATTTTTTTTAATTTAAATATTTAAAATAATCATTCATATTTCTGGAATTGATAGAGAATTAAAATATTTGCTAAATTATTATATATATATTCGGAATTAATATACATTTAAATTTATCAGTAGTATTTTGCAAAGATATTTACATTAAAATGAAGGCCAAGGACTTTTAAACGACAAATAATCTTTCTTATGCAACGTTATGAAATACAATTCCTTTTAAACGTCATGAAATTATATAACACGCACTAAATAAAGCAAAAATTTCAAGTGATTTATCATAAAGATTAAACACGACATTCTTTATATGGTCTTTACACGTTTATTTGATTAGAAATCAATGAATTTATAAACAATAAAAAACGCATCAGTTTTTGAGTCTAACCTCTCCCATGATAACTGATAGCCTCATTCAATTGATTTACTAACTTTATCAATTGATTTTCTATCTCTGTATTTAGGTTTCTATCTTTCGACAACTTTGTTGATTTAGACGTCAAAACTGGAGGAATTTTTTCTCTTCCTACGACTTGGACGATTTTATTTATCTTAATCTACTGTACGATTTTATCAGTTGAAAGTTTAAAGTATTCAGTTTCTGTTTGCAGAAAGCGAAAGGAAATTTTTCCCCTTATGGTTGATTGTATTTGAAAGATCTAGATGTTTGAAAAGTTTAGACCAGAGGTGGCCAACCCAAATAATCTTGCGGGCCACTTTGGAAATGCATCATATCTCCACGGGCCACATATAAAATTATGTATGTACCCATATTAGATTTAGACCCACTATAGACATTTTTTGGAGTGAAAAATTGAAACGTAATGAGTTATAAGTTTTGTGTTTACTATTATTCTTACACGTAAACATCAATAGTTGTTGTTGTTTCTTATCCCACTTGGCTGGCCAAGCCCACGAGCCCATATGGACTCATGATTGAAGGGGAAGGAAGCAGCTTCTGTTGTGATGGAGCACCCGTAGGTAGAAGCCTGACTTTTGCTCCGTGACGCTCTTACAGTCATAGAAGACCGGGACCTACGGCTTAAAGTGGATTCCGAACCACTACAAACATCCATGGCACCGCCGGGATTCGAACCCGAAACCTGTGGCACCGAGCTCCAGAGCGCTAGACACTCGGCCATTCAGGTCCCAAATTTGCCAACGGCACGCAGTGTTCCCAGGTGGTCACCCACCCAAGTACTGACCGCGCCCAATGATGCTTAACTTCGGTGATCTAACATCAATAGTATAACATCAATAGTATAATAACAATAGTGATAATATAAAAACGCACATTGTAAAGAAATATATAACGCTAAAAATGACATATAAAAATATATAAATAGAAGCGCAAATAAAAAAAATGAAATCATTAAAAAATATTTGTTTTACCAGTACGCTATTTGTTTCTTCATTCTTTCACTTAGCATTTGTAAATCGATGCCTGCAAATCATGAGTTCACAGAATATAGTTTATTTATTGTGCAAATTCATAACTGTAAACTCATAAATAAAACAAACAATATCTGTCATATATTTGCAAGAATATTATTTTAAAATCAAAGTTAATTTTCTCCTCATTTCGACAGTTAATTTTTGAATATATGGATGCACACGTAATGTATTTTTTTAATACATTGGTTTTCACTACTTTGACCACTATAAAATAATTATACTTTATAAAAGTGTGGTATATCTCACGGGCGGAAAATGTTCAAGGCGGTTGAATGCAGTTTATCTCCTATATTTACTTAGATCTATAGTTTCAAATTATGATGGAAAATAACCGCCCTCCCAAGATGGAAATGACATATTTCCGGCAAATGCAAATTAAATATCTTTAAGTAAAAAAATTATAAAACAAACATTCAAAATTAGCAAAAATTAATTGCTGATTTGAATGGAATTCCAGATTTAAAATCTAAAAATCAAAAATATTGTGAATTCCTACAAAAATAGCAAATTTATGTGATAGTAGGTTTCCTTAGCTATTGCAAAATGGAAATTAAAAATCAATCAATATTTAATAACCCAATCAGAACCTCTAGAAGAAAGAATTTTTTTTTGAAAGCTGGCTATCATTTGATTCATTTCCGAGGGTATTAAATTGTTTGAATATTTGTGGAATGAGAATTCAAATATTTGTTAAAATAGATACATTTCAATAAACTGGATTAATTGTAATTTTTGCAATACTCATCATCAATAGCAGGGGGGCGAAATGGATCCACCCAGAGTGGACCCTGGTAACGTCCTTTGAAGAGATTTCCATGCAGTCTCCGCGGAAGTGACAAGGGTCCTCCAATTCTTAAATTTTAACGTACACCAAATTGCCCTTTTCAACTGCTTAAGCCTATCTTGGGGCAGCCATAAGCGGTAAGGGTTTGTCCTTGTTCAGTATCACCCAAAATCATTTGGAACTGGCGGTATCCAGTCTATCTGAGTGGGTGCTGTCGTGCTTTGTACCTGTTCAGTTACCGCAAAGCATTTTCAACTGGACGAGTCTATCTTGAATCATCCACTTCCACTTTGACCCTGTTCAGTACACCAAAATCATTTTGAAACTGATTTCTATCCGTCTATCTTGAGTCATCCACTTCCTCTTTGTCCCTGTTCAGTACACCAAAATCATTTTCAACTGCTTCTATCCGTCTATCTTGAGTCATCCACTTCCTCTTTGTCCCTGTTCAGTAGTGCAAAATCTTTTTCAAACGCGTCCATCCATCGCAACTTCATTGTCCTTGTCCTCTACGTCTCTGTAGCTTTGCCAAAACGAGCTTTTCTACAGTGTTTAAATCATTCATTCTAAATACATGTAGCGTTAAGCCGCTTGCAAAAGATGCATCCCGGCTGAGCCCCCAGTTTTTGTAAGGTTTACACCGGTTTCAACAGATGCAACCAGGCCGAACCTACAGTTTTGTTAGACTTCTCTACCGATCTAACTATAGCTTGACTTTTGCAGTGCGTGTCTAGCGGTGTATTTCCAAACACATCAACGAAGCGTTGGTTTTCTCTCAACAACACATATTTAATGAAGCACGGTTTTATATAAAGCAATATTTACATTAATAATTATAACATATCAGCCATTTTCTCTCGCTGCTTGACGCAGCCCGTTGCAGTTTCGCCGTCCCCCAGCCTTCTCTTCCGCGCCCATCTGAGGGGCTTTCTTTTCTCATCCACGGGGACCTGTTCCCTTCTCATGGGGTCAGAGTTCAAAGTTGAATAATCCCCCACATTGTAAATAGGCTCTGTCAAAGACAAGCAACCGTAGGTGTCGCCGCCTGCTGATTTCCACAGAAACAAATCCTACATACATGATATCTATAAATTTCTACGTTGTACCCGTCTTCTCCAACAATCACTTTCCCTAACACCTCCAAGATTAGCCCTTAAAATCTTCCGGTCAAATATACCCAAATGAGTTTCATCAGATATTGCTAAAGCCCAAGTTTCAGAGCCATAGACCAAAATAGGTCTAATAAGGATTTTACATAACAAGAATTTAATCTAATAATACTATTTATATTAAAGTTAAAAAAGTATATTCATTTACTGAAATAAATTATCAAAGCTACTATGATATTTATTGACAAAAAAGGTTGTAAGAAAACAACAGAGTTTGTAATTATTAAATAGGTAAACGTGCGAGACCATAAAGGAATATTTTATTTTTAATATTGAATCATAGAAAACAAACATTACATTACGAATTATCCGTTTTCACTTTTAATATTATATTCACAAATGAAATGAAAATCTTAGGTAATAAACACGAGTATTGAATACTAATTCAATAAGTTTTGTTTCAAATTTTGAAAACCTTTTTAATTTTAATATTCCTCTTGTAGCATTTTACAAAAATATTTCTCTGTATAATATTAATCAAAGAAGTTTTTGTCAACATGTTTTTTGAAACATGTTTAATTAATAAAGAAAAACATCCTACGTTCATGTATTACATCAAATGTATTATATTACAACTTAGTTCAATGTTCAACGACTAGTAAGATAATAATTATTATAACAAGAAAATTTTATTAAATACGCAAACGAGAACTAGGTAATGTACAGTAAGTTATTGACGTTGCAAAAATTATTTTTCATAATTTGATGGAAAAAAAATCTCAAATAATCTACTTTTCTTTTTTAAAAATAATAAATACCTGAAAGACAAAAACAAAATCTCAAATTATCTACTTTCCTTTTTAAAAAATAATAAATATCCCGAAAGACAAAAAAAAAAAAAAAAAAAAAAAAAAATCTAAAATTATCTACTTTTCTTTTTAAAAAATAATAAATGCCCGAAAGACAAAAAAAAAAAAAAAAAAAAAAAATCTGAAATTATCTACTTTTCTTTTTTAAAAATAATAAATGCCTGAAAGACAAAAAAAATCACAAATTATCTATTTTCCTTTTTAAAAAATAATAAATGCCCGAAAGAAAAAAAAAAAAATCTCAAATAATCTACTTTTCTTTTTTAAAAATAATAAATACCTGAAAGACAAAAACAAAATCTCAAATTATCTACTTTCCTTTTTAAAAAATAATAAATATCCCGAAAGACAAAAAAAAAAAAAAATCTAAAATTATCTACTTTTCTTTTTAAAAATAATAAATGCCCGAAAGAAAAAAAAAAAAAAAAAAAAAAATCTGAAATTATCTACTTTTCTTTTTTAAAAATAATAAATGCCTGAAAGACAAAAAAATCACAAATTATCTATTTTCCTTTTTAAAAAATAATAAATGCCCGAAAGACAAAAAAAAAATCTCAAATAATCTACTTTTCTTTTTTAAAAATAATAAATGCCTGAAAGACAAAAACAAAATCTCAAATTATCTACTTTCCTTTTTAAAAAATAATAAATGTCCCGAAAGACAAAAAAAAAATCTAAAATTATTTACTTTTCTTTTTTAAGAATAATAAATACCTGAAAAGCAAAAAAAACTCAAATTATTTACTATTCTTTTTTAAAAATAATAAATATCTGAGAGACAAAAAAATCCCTCTACTTTTCTTTTTTAAAAATAATAAATGCCTGAATGACACAAAAATCCCAAATCATACCATAACAGACCACCCAGTTCAAATTCTATTTTTTTTTCTTTTTAACTATACCGACTCACAAAACTACAATCACCCTCAATAATGGTACTCATGATTTGCATTTTAAAATTGTCCCTCTTTAGGCATTGATTGCAACAACAAATCAGAATGCCAAAATCTGCAGGATACAATGTTCTGTAGGCAAAATAAATCTTTCCTTTTTCATGTGGCCCAAATTAACGAAATCATGTCATGCATGTATGACAGGCTTCCTCGTTATTCATGAACACTTCCGCGTAAATTGATGTTATCGCAGACAACGCAAACCTTTTCAAGAAATTCACTTTAACAAAGGCATTTTTTTGATCACCGAGCCTGACCGTAAACTAAGGTCACCTAACTAATAGGGGAGACTAATTACTCGATCTCCAATTTTCAGCATAGGGTAGTCGTCTATTAAGTTCAGGTTTTAGCTACAGCTTGTAGAAGTCTTTGTATCTGTTGGAGTTGAATGCAGGGAAATAGTTTTAGATTAAATTTACAATGTTTGTCTAACACAAAAGGTATTTTTTTTTCTTGATGCTACAGAAATATGTTTGCAAGCGGAAAACAATTTTTGTATCTGTTGCAGTTAAATGTCAGATGCTGGAAAACTGTTTTAGATTAAATTAACTATATTTGTTCACAAAAGGCAATTTGTCTTGGTGCTACAGAAATATGTTTGCAAGCGGAAAACAACTTTTGCTGGAAAACAGTTTTAGATTAAATTTACAATATTTGTCCAACACAAAAGGTATTTTTTTTTTGTGGATGCTACAAAAATATGTTTGCAAGCGGAAAACAATTTTTTTATCTGCTGGAATTAAATTTTAGATGCTGGAAAATAGTTTTAGATTAAATTTACAATATTTGTCCAACACAAAAAGGTAATTTGTCATGGTGCTACAGAAATATGTTTGCAAGCGGGAAGCTAGTTTCGTATCTGAATTATTGATTGCACATGCTTGAATGCTTAGAAGTTGCTATAAGCTAGACATAAGAAAACATGTAAAGCCATTATGTTAGATTTTCAATGGATGTGGTAAGTAATTTGTTTAAATTAGCTGAGGTTTCTCTCAGAGATTTGATTTGGGATGCTCTTATTTAAAAAATAAATATGGCTATAGTTTTATATATCTAAAAGAATTACAATTGCAGAAAAATTTATCTTATGGAATCAATTATTTTCAACGAGAAAATTTTTATTTTGCAGAAGATGAATTATGTTAGTGATTGTAAAAAATCTGTTTTTATTTTTATTATTACAGTAATCATCAACATTATTTGGATATAGAGTTTTAAAAGTTAAGTTTATTTTTAGAACTTAGGTAAGGTAACTTAGGTATATAGGTTACTTAGGTAAGGTAATAAATTAAATCCCGATATATAATTTTTATTCTGATTCAGACTTTTTAATTTAAATAAACATTTCCATTGAAAACATGATTTTCTTAAAGAATACCTTAATATAAAGTGCAAACTTACAGAAAAAAATATTCGAGTTAAAAACTGTGATATAGAAGATATATATATAATATATATACATATATATATATATATATATATATATATATAATATACATATTATTATATATAATGTAATTAACTTTAACATATATATAAATAAATCCATGAAATATCTTAAATAAATATTGATGGAAATTCTCATTACAGCAAAAGTTGATCATAAAAACATTATTATATTCAAACTTACAAATACTTTACAAAATAATAAATTGTTTTTCTATCTTACAGCTTACAAACACTGTTTTAAATTTGTAGAAATGTAGATAAAATGTTTGTTGTAAGTATTTCAAGATGATAAATTTTTGGTTAGTATAGCAATTTAAAGAAGATTAGTAGTATTTACAATAAAAATTAGTTTTTAATAACTTTTGTTATGAGGAGAATTAAACTGAACCCCCCAAAAAAAAAAAAAAAAATTATTGTTTGTTACACATTTACATGTACGAATTTTCAGTTACAACTGAAAAAACAATAATGACCAGCACTTAGATTTAGACAGGAATTGTTACTAGATTATACTTATTTAGTTAGCAATAAACACAGTTTCAGGTTGGAGATGACATAGGGCACGTTTAACAAAATCCAAAAACACACAAGAAAAATAAAGGCAATAAAAATACTAGCTATTTACTTTTACAACCTCCGCAACGACTTTTGACCGAGTTTGGGGAAAATGTTCGAAATAAATGTCATTTGAACTTTCACAGTTAAAATAAGAACGGGGGCTATTTTTCTCTCTCTTATAGAATGTTTGTGACAGATAAAGCCTTTACGTGATGCCGTTTGCAGCTTCAGAATTGAACCTTGTAAACCACACTTTTAAGATTTGCTACGTTTGCCTTATTTTTAGTTAGATGCAATTATCTCTGTCCTCGCTTTTATATAGTATAGAGAAATATACCGAAACAGAGTGATGAATTTGTTGGATGAATAGTAATAAATATGAATGACACGTCATTTTTCAATAGGAGTAATACAAATTTACTAGAAACATTTTATAACTCATATAATAGATTTAGACGCATATAATAGATTTCCATAATTATCATGCTAAAAATAAGTCGTTACAAAAATATTGACCAAAATATTTTTTAACATATGATATAATTATTACAAAATATTTAAGAATAAATGCCCGGAATGTTTGATACTAGCATCAACTTTTTTCTGTAAAGAAATTGTTATGGTCTAGGAATAAAACACATAGTACAAAAAAAAGTGGTCTGTAAAACACAACACGTCTCTCTTATTCCAAAAACAAACTCACACTGCTGGTGTTACATTTCTTTCTCTCTCTCCAACCAGCTCACCCCACCCAGACAGGACGTTTACATTATTGGGCGTTGACTTCCCCTATGCACGTGGAGTTATTTATCCATGAGGTAACAGGAATAACCCTTCATTCTCGAATTTTCAACCGCATCCATCACTGCACGAATTCTAAGATCATAGATATGCATTTGAAGAAGGAGACACGAACAGAAATGGATAAACTGCTTGAAGGCATAAGGCATGTTTTTGGACCACACAACTACAAAATATTTTATTTTTCTTACAAATTTTTTATTAATTTGAATATTTTTTAAATTGTATATTTTTATGAAAGATTTTTATATATTCTTATATTTTAATAACATATTAGCGTAAAAAAGCCCCCGCATAAAATAGACTATTAATAAACATTTTAAGTCGCCATTAAAATATTTAATGTGAATTAATAATATTAATTAATTGTAATTAATAATGTTAATAATAATATCATTAATCATTAATAAATGTCTATTAATAATGTCGATTAATCATCATTTAAATCAATTAATTATTTAATATAACATTAATTCTAAGAAATGAAGTTCCCATCTGAGTTCGGTTTAATAAATGTATATTAACAATGTTAATAATAATATCATTAATCATTAATAAATGACTATTAATAATGTCGATTAATCATCATTTAAATCAATTAATTATTTAATATAACATTAATTCTAAGAAATGAAGTTCCCGTCTGGGTTCGGTTTAATAAATATATATTAACAATGTTAATAATAATGTCATTAGTCATTAATAAGTGTCTATTAATAATGTCGATTAATCGTCATTTAAATCAATTAATTATTTAATATAACATTAATTCTAAGAAATGAAGTTTCCGTCTGGGTTCGGTTTATAATAGCCCCATTGTAGCCCATGCATGTCGTAAAAGACGACTAAAATGGGTATCCAATGCTCGGGGGTATAACAGGGTGGGGTAAAGTCAGACTTCTTCCTTTGGGGGCCCTAAGTCTTTGTGCCGCAAGGTAAAGGACAAAAAAAGCTGCATTTTTTTCAATTCCTTCTATTAGCTCACACTCTCCCTATATATATCTTGTTCAAATTTTCAATCGTTCATGAAATACTTTTTATTCATCCACTCAAGTTCAAATACATTTTTTTTGAACTTGTAGTGGATGACACTTGATGTTAATACAGTTTTTTCAAATATTAATTCAGTAGTTAAATTTAATTAATTAATTTTAGTTTTTTTTTTAGATTTAAGTTGCATATGTCTACCAATAGATGGCGCCAGATAAACTTAAAAAAAATGAATGAAAATTATTTATAAAGGACTTCCTACAATATAGTGAAAAAAAGTAGGAAATGACTAAAAAAAAAAAAAAATTTTTTTTTTTATATTACTTGTTTTTTTACCCTTATCATGACTCATAACGAGTTCATGGACTTGGTCTAAATGTTGATGTCCACCAAGTGGGATAAGAAACAATAGTTATGGAGTTTTACAAACATAATAATATTTAAATATTTAACCCTTTTAAAAAAATTGTAAAAAATTAAAGTAAAGTAAGTAAAATTAAGTAATAATACCCCAAAATCTTACCGGATGTTTCAACAATGACTTTTTCTAATGTCTACAATGTCTTCATTTCGTTGATCGTTATTTGACGTGAAAACCGTCACATCATTAAATAAATGTACTAACTCCTTGACTGACAGACCGTGGAAAAAATATACACGCAGATTCACGAAATCGTTGAGACACAATCACATTTAAATACAAAAGTTTCTATTTTTTATTCAAGAGATAAGCTGTTCACACAAAAATAGGAATTTAATGTTACTATGTGCAAAATAGCGTACCATTATGTTAACTAGACTGAAGCTCAATTGTAAAGTCATTACAAATCAAATATAACGTGTACTTAAATGTATGGAGAATTTAAAATATTCAATTAGGATTAATTAAGCGAATATTTAATTCAAACTTCATATGAAAGAAACTAACACAGGAATAAATTAAACATTAAAATAATTCTTAAAGTTTATTCATATATTTCATGAAAACATTTCTTATATTTATAATACCAAACCATTAAAATTTTGTTTATGAAGCAATTAATTTTTAAAAGATTTATGAATAACAACATTTTTAAAAAAGTAAAATATTATTTATAATGAGAGAGTATTTTTCGAAAAATTAAATCTTTATCAGAATTAAATGTTTAATTCAACAATATTTACTGAAAATATTCATAGTTCATTTATTATATGCGGTATGTATTTACAGAGTTTCTGATTTCATATTAATAAATAATAGAACATTTTAAGAGATCTCTTACGTTTAATGTAAAATTTAGTATGTTAGTAAGGGTTCCATGCATTCCCATAAAAAACTACAAAGCAGACGGAGAAAAGTTTTAATTTTAGGACTTTACAGAATGCATGTTTTTTTTTCTAGCCAGTTAGACTTTGGAACCTATAACGGGAGAGGAATAAAGAAAAAAGGGAGTGTGCAGAGTCGAGTGAAGAGTTTCCGACAGAGTACAAAGACTCTTAAACGAACTGGCTTTTAAGATTATTTTGTAAATACTTGTTATATAATTGTGTTTTATGTTGGAGTTGTGCAGTGCTGTCTTTACAAATTTTAATAAATATGGCAGCTAAAGGTCTCTTATATTACTTAAAGAAATAATTCAATTCTATTCTGAAGCAACACTGTATCAAAACCACACGCATATCCGGCCCTAACTTTCGCCATGTTAAATTTAAATTAATGAATAATAAAATGTTATAGTCAGTTTCATTCAAAAATTTTTAAAAATTCTGCAGTTTACCTATTCACGATAAGAAAATTCTCAGTAATATGTTTTTAAGAAATTGAATAAAAATATTATAAGAGAGAAATTAACTTACCACTTGGCAACTAAAAAAATCGACAAAATATAATATTTAACAATATTTATTCAACTCATACAATTGAAAACCAATATGAGAAATATTATTATTATTATTATCAATATAATAATTACGTTTAAATAATTGTTCTCAAAGAGAATATAATGTTATTTAAGTTAATAACATTTGTTATTTAGAATAATCAATAAAATTTGGAAAAAATAATTCCAAAATGAAATTTTACAAAAATCTATAAAAGTACCGAATATCTAATTATTTTATATTGAAATAATATATTTTTTCATGTCAGTTTCAATAAACTTTAAGTAACCATTAAAAAACTAAAACTTAACAATGTGTTCTGACGACTGATGATGGTGATGTTCTATGCACCAAATACGAAAGTCTTTTGTATTCTCAACATTGGCATGACAAGACGCTTTTATCTTGGCAGCTTATAAGCGGAAGTAAGAATGGGAAAAATTCCTTTATTACTTTGTGATTTTGTTCACCATAATAGCGGAATAATATTTTTATACAAATTGTACATATTCATCAATGGGCATAATAAGGATATAAATATGTAGATATTGGAACTTTTGTTTTATAATTGCTCTTCCCAAACAAAAATTATCATTGTATATCTTGAACTATCTTACGATTAATCAAAAAGTCATTAGAATTAAGATTTCCAAATTCAATAAGAAATTGCTTAATTACCTCCAAGTTGACCAGTAAGATTCAATATTAGACCAGTCAAATTCCGTAATTTGAAAATAGGAAAGAAAAATTCCGTAGTATTAGTAAGAAATACATATTATTCAGGTCTTAACGGACACGCGTTTATTAAATAGTATGTGTAACAACCGGAAAGAAGATTTATTATTAAATAATTATTAAGTGTCACTAATTTTTAAGCCCTTAATACGTTAGAAAAGTTTTTCAGAATTAGTTAATCTTCTTAAACTACCACAAAAAAATTCTGTGAACTGATGAACAGCTTCCATACTTTAATTCTAAGCTAACCAATACATCTAAGAGATGTATAAACAATGTTAATTTGCATATTTGATGACTTATGAGACATCCTTTGTTTTCAAAATCAAAATTCCGACAAATATGGTAGTATGTTTACTGGATTACGAGTACCAAATCAAATGCAAGCGAAAGTAACAAAAATCAAAAGAAGGAATCAAAGTGCACCACTCAAAATAATTCAATTATAAGATTTAAAAACTCTTTAGTTCTCATCTTGCACGATCATCCATCGTAGCTCTTGTTGAGTTTGACGTCCGCTGGCACAAAAAACTCCTTGTTCTATAAAGTGCTGCCTGGAGAACTTAAAGAAATTAAACGACCTTGAAAGAAAAGAAACCCTGAAGAATGGTAAAACAAGAACCATTAGCAGAAGCATATACAAATATAATTACTTCTTCACATAACATCTGATCGCACATCACTTTCCACGAAAGCAACCCAAATTTGAAGATTGGAAGGAAGATATATGTTCTTTTTTTTTTTTTTACAAAGAGTATAACACTTGGGCAAACGATTTTTTTAGTGTGTTCTTTTAGAACGTTGACAGCTAACCTCCCGTAAATGATTAATGTCCTGACAAACGATCGTAATTTCTTAATCGTCCCTAATTATTTTTGTTTTTCGCCATTTTTTTTTCTGGAGACTAAGATGTTTTGCTGTCGTCAGAATAATTCTGGTTTTTTTTTCTTTGTTCTTTTAATTTCTTTCGAACCGATTTTTATAGGGTGACGAACACAAGATTACTATTATTTTAAAAAGTCATAATTATAATCTTTGAGTTTTAAAAAAAATTATTGAAATAATTGACACGTTCTATTGATTTTTTGCCCCGTTAAATTGTTAAGTTTTTTTTTTCTTTCCTTTTCTTAGAAAAGATTACTAAAAGTAGTACACCGGAAATAATTAAACATTTTTTTTTCTGTATTGATTAAATATAATAGGAAAAATATAATATAAATAAAATGCCTTTATTCGAATATTAATTAAGGATTATAAAGTAACATCATACGATTTACGTGTAAGGATTAAAAACTTTTAACAGTTAAATGTAGAATAAGAGTTATTTAGAAATAAAAGTACTTTTTCCAACTATTGTGTTTAGAAAATACGTTCAATTTTTACCGTATATTTAACGGTGAAAACATAAATTACTTTCTTGCCAACCCAATATAAACTCAAATAATATTCCATTAAAAATATTTAGGGTAGCTTTAGCATAGGCTATAAACAAGCAAAGGTTTAAGGTAGCTTTAACATAGATTGTAAACAAACAAAGATTTAAGGTAGCTTTAACATTTATAATTAAACAAAGGTTTAAGGTAGCTTTAAAATAGATTATAAACAAACGAAGGTAGTTTTAACATAGACTACAAACAAACAAAGGCTTAAGGAAGCTTTAACATAGACTACAAACAAAGATTTAAGGTAGCTTTAACATAGATTATAAACAAACAAAGGTTTAAGTAGCTTTTCGTAGGTAATCCCACAACTAATGGGACTCGTCTTTTATAGATTATAGAGATTTATTACATTCTACTACTTGCCAAACACAAATAAAAATAATAATAAAAAAAAAAAAAAAAAAAAAAAAACAGTCTTTGTATGAGTCATGACCAGTCTTTGTGTAGAGTTCAAATCCCGGCAGTTTCATTTATGCCGCATTGCTGCTTGCTCAAAAGAATAGCGACTCGCTGTCAAACTAACAATTTCATTCTGTAACGTGTCATAGGTCCTTTGTGAGAAAGACTTTGTTTCTCAGGAGCAGTGTCATCCTGCTTGCGTCCTTCTGTTTTTTTCCTGCTTGTTTGTATCGTGGTAGAGTTTCATTCGAAGCATATTAAGAGTGAATATTTTTTGTCTTATTCTGGAAAAAAAGTCGAAATTTGTCATCGTATGACATCCGATATGGGTCAAAATATCGTTTTAGGAGTTTATCTGAAAGACCGACCTTTCAGGCAGGAGTATAAACTCATATGTTCTAAGTGCATTGTTTAGATTCTTAGCAACTTCGATATGTTAGCTATAGGTTCTCAAAAAGATGCGCCCTAGAAAATTTCCGGTTGAGCCCTGTGGTATTGCACAGAAATAAGTGGCCAAATATAAAAATAAATATAGTTATTTTTATTGTCAGTTTTTCCACTCAAAGATAACTTTCATTACAAATAAGAGTATACTTCATAATTATTTCTTTTCTTCACACAAAAAAGTCGCCAAACAGCAATGATGCACCTAAAGAAAGTTTCCGAGAAAGTAGGAGCGGTATCCATGGTTGATGTGATGGCGTCTATGTGATTTTCAATGTTAAAAAATTCCATTGCAGTTTATGAGACTTTGCCATCTGTAAGTAGTAATATCTGGAGTTGATCATCTGGATATATAGCCTTATTGTGTATATTATTTATTTATTAAATATTTGAAAAGGATTTTATATGTATATTATTTATTTAAAAAAAATACCTAAATAAAATGGATAAATTTCTCAAAAAAGAAGCGTGATAATAAATAATCATAGTCTGAAAGTGAACAAATGTTTATAAAAGTAAGAAAGCAAAACCGACGCCTGATCTCAAAATAACAAATGAAACAGTGCTTCCTATTAAATTGAGTAAACATTTTAAAATTATTCACTACAATTTAAAAAAATAAATCCGTACGTTTTTCCAAGAGACTGCCTCAATAGCAAACAAATACGGTAAATTTTTTTTCAAGTTTCATGACTCTTACGGTTCTCATCAAATCTCAAAACTGATAGTAAAAATATGCTATATATATTCATACTTTAGGTGAGTCAATCATACTCATATTTTAGGTGAGCCACTTATTTTGCTTGCATGCAAATAAAGGGTCCTGCAATGATAGGAAATAAATCAACAATGAAAATAAGCAACATTCCTTTGCCCAATCACATAATTAGCAGACATGTTATAGAAATGTCTTCTGATGGGAAAAATGTATGTAGTTAGAAACTTTCAGAATTCAAATTTTGTGTTGCAAGCTGATGAGTCAACAGACATTACCAACAAGCAACAACTTTTTTCAACAGCATTTGTCCAATTTATGAATAAATACCAAATAATAAACCAGTTACTTTTTTGAGAAGAATTAAGTATTTCTACAAAAGTTAGGAACGTTTTTTAACACTTTAAATAATTATATTTCCATCTTTACTGCCATCTTGATAAATAACAATAAACATGCAAGACGTATACAGACAGACCCTTTTACAGATGGATCCCCTGCCATGGTAAACTGTGTCAACCGCTTTACAACTTCAATAAAATAAACAAACAAATGAGAAAACTGTCGTAACTCTTAATTTTCTTCATAGGTTTTGATGGCAAAAACATTGGGTGAAAAATAAAGAGAAGTTTTACATCAAGATCAAATGATAAACTTTATTAAGACAAGATTTGTCAAGTTGGGTTTAAAAACTTGGTATAGATATGAATTTACAACTCAGACGGCTACTTTTAAACACTGAATTAAGATAGCTGTCAAGGAGGAAAGTAATTACTCATGTACACAAGCTAATACAAGAACTTGCATTTTTTGAAGAGATGAAGCAATTATTTTTTTTAACCTCCTTTGGTGTGAATGTTGGATTGACAGACTACAGTGTTTGGCCTATATATTTCTTCTTGCATGCCATGTCCTGTATGACTTCTTGCATAAAATAAAAGCGTTTCAGAAAGACTACAGATTTGGCAAAGAAAAGTTGTTGAAAATAATTTTAAAATGTTACCATTGGTAAAAAAAACTTTCAATAATAACTGAACATTTAACAAGTTAAGAAGAAAAATTGATTTCTTAATTTCAATCACTTTATAATGGACAATGCGATTGGGTTAGAAACTAATTCATGGAAAGTTCAAGTGATTTTGGTTTAACAATAATGAACTGTCAGCTATATTTACTGATCATATATTGGTGATTAAACACAAAAAAAGGTATCTTGAAACTTTTTGGATTTATATAAAAGAAGTATGTGTGTCAGTAAAAATTAAGTAAGTGTTGGTTTCTAAAAAAAAATCTTTCTACAATTTTCAACAACATATTCATGGGAATTAGGACTTTTTACCCTCACCACAATTAAATGTTAAAAAAGAGAGGAAATCTTCAATGTATTGACCAGAGAATAAGAGTTTTCTTTTCAAATATATGCCCAAACATTGTATAAATCGCTGTACACATCAGGTTCATGTTCCTCACAAACACAAGAATGAATAAACTTTAGATGTGTTTCTTTTAATTTTTTATGTCACATTATTATTTTTTGTAATATATGACTTAATTATAATAACATATTTCTCAGAAATGTTTAGATTGTGGCCCTACAATTATTTGTATGATTTTAAAAGCGTTACAATTTCAGAAAGTTTGAGAATCCCTGTCTCAAGTACATGACTTGTTATTCAATACAGAAGAGGAGGAAATGATACTTTCTGCACGGACAATGATGATGATGATGATGATGATGTAATACCGAAAGAGAATTTCTCCTCGACTGGAGGCTTAACGACAGTGATCAACCCACTTCTTACATCCTCGGAAGATAATGCCATTCTGATGCAATAAATTTCAAACAAAATCAACTGAAGTTTTGAGAAGCCTGAAAAAGTAATAAATTAAAAAACTACGTAATTATTGATGGACTATTATTCCATAAAGAAAAAAATTTTATTAATTTTTTCAGTTAGTTTTGCCAGAAAAAGAAAAATACAAGTCATTTAGTTAGCACATAAGTCTAGTTTTTCAAGCTACCAAGTCATGAAAAAAGACTAAAGAAAAAATTCGATATTCCTTTTATTGGCCTGGAATGTCTCAAGATATTGTACAAATTGGTAAGATTTTTGAACAGTGCCAACAAAGAGCACTTAAAAAATATACTATCAAAGGGATACAAATCATAACCCATTAATCTTTGTAGTTAAAATTGTACCTGTAGTCTGCTAAATTGCAATGGCGAACATTAGCCCTTCAAAAACATCATCTTTCAGTATCTCATTGTCCAGGAGAAAAACTGAGCAATACTGACACTTTGTAAATACTTTATTAGTGCTTAAAAATTGATTACAGTCATATATATATAGTACAATCCCCTTTTCCAATGACAAGAGAAAATGATATACTCTTGCGAGACCAAAACAGTGTAAAACACATACAAGAAAAAAACCCACAAGAGATAATAGTCAATGTTTCATCAGCAAAGTTCCAGCGCTCCAATATCTTTTCACCTCGGAGTTCCATGGAGAGGGTAGTTTGCTATATGGTGCCTATCCATGATCTCGTCTTTCCCACAGAGCGGGCAATTTGGACTATAAAAATGCCAAAGCGATGTAGATGGCTCTTCAAACAGTCATGGCCCATCGCAAGTCTAAATTCCGCGACAGACTTTTCACGCGGTTTGTCTGAAATACCCTGCGCAAATACATCCGAACATCTACAAACATCTAGAACATCTAAATACATCCATACATTTGTCCGAATACAAAATGTTCCTCCAATTCCTCCGCTAGTTTCTTTTTTTCCATTATATTGAATGCCGAAGAAATATGTGAAATATTAACCGTTTCATTCATAATATTTTGGAAAACATCGGGCATTCTAGACAATATTTACTTTTTATACGTTTCTGATAACATATAATATTTTCAAATAAACATATTCAGCATTGGTCAACATTGCTTTTTTTCTCCATAAATAAGCTTGAAAAAAGTGAGATCTATATGTAGATACTTAGATATTTTTATAGAATTTTAATAATGCTCATGAAACAATATTGAAACAGAAGAAGTAAATTAATCTGAAATAGAAAACATCTTCTATTCGTGAATAGATTTTAATTCGGAAAACCATACTTATATTTATAATTATATTCGCTTGAAATTCTATATCGAGCTCTCAACGCTTAATTTGATGGTACTTTTCATAATCTTCACTCGAAACATCATTAAAATTTGAGATGGAAGTTTGATAGCCATTGGGTGGAAATAGTTTTACTATGACTTCCATCCTTAATTGCTTGGATGAAATTTCAACCTTCCTTTATAGGGAGTGTAATGCAAATGTAGTTTACACTTCTCAAAAGACTAAACCTCATATTACAATGTGTTGATTGATGGTTTCATTCGATAGCTAATTGGATTTGAAGGCAATCTAATACAGTTATGTTCTGAAAAGAGTCCAGTTGCATTGGACGAAGACGAATTTCTGAGAATGCTTTTAATTTCAGTATTTTGCCTACTTCAAGACTGTATTTATCTGTTGAAGTTCTCAAAATAATCATGAAATACTTTTGAGGCAACATAAAAGACTTCTGGAATTTCATTTATGAAACTGTACAATCTTGCATATTTTAGACATCATACTATGCATTAGGATATATATGCACAGAATGTGATTAACTACGCATGTCAATTTTGCTTTTAAAAGTTAAACGATTGGTAATCTTTTGAAAGAAATTTTGATTTTGAGGAAAAATTAAAACGAACAAGTTCTGGCTCTAGTTAAATAAAAAATAAACATTTTAATGTTATAAAATACTCGGTGTTTTCTAATTTATTGCAGACTACGAGTCAAGAGCTTTTTCACTAATGCTCTATCTATATGGTCATCAAAACGGGGCCCGTGAGCCGCATGTGGCTCTCCCAGGAATGGGCTAGATAATAGTTGCGAGTTGATACTAGGTTGGGTTTAGTTTGTCACTCTTAAGTCAGTTTATGCACACGAGGGCTAAACAGACCGGGACCTACAGCTTAACGTGGATTCCGAACCCTTAACAAACATACATGCGACCGCCAGGATTCGAAACTGAAGCTTGTGGTACCAAAGACCAGAGTACAAGCCACTTAACCACCAGGCCACGGGCTAGATAGGGTGTGGAGTGTAGGTATGGGTGTAGATGTAGGTGTTAGATATAGGTGTTGATGTAACGCAGGTGGGTGCTGTTTAAGCGGCATGGAGGAGGCATACGCGACTAAAACATGAGTTGAACTATACCGTTACAGCTTCAGTCAATTTGCACAGAGTGTACGTCAGTGTCTACAGTGGTCGTATATCAAATTTTCCCGCGAGTATTTACTCGGGGCATTAATTTATTTTTATCTTTCAACTACCTATAGATCTCGCTCTGGCGTTCAGTGTCACAGGTTTCAGGTTCGTGCCCCGACTGCGACATGGAAGTTTGCAGCGGTTCGGATTACACTTTAAACTATAGATCCCTGTCTAATATGACTGTAGAACTTGGGCGTAAGACTTACAACCCGACCCTGTAAAAAGAAAACATCTCCTGTCTCGAATTCTGACAGTAGACATACTCCCTTGGCCCACCATGGGACTATTGCATCAATAAAGAAGAAACAGTTATAGATCTCATAAGTATTTTTGGCATCAATTTAATAAACTGTTATAATTTTGTGTAGCTGCTATTGTTGATAAAAAACGAAACATGTTTCAAGTGTCCCCTATTTGACATAGCTACAAAGAAGAAGCAACAAAAAAATGGAGGAGGAAAACTGAATTTAAAGTTGAACGGACCGAATCGTCTATGCAAGACTCAAACGGCTTTCGACCTGTCTTATTTGTCAAAAAAAGATTGGCGTTTAACAAGAAATTAAATTTGGAGGAATCCTTTACAAGTCAGCACTCATCATTTGGCAGTAAAAAGAAGGCTGGTGATGCGAGGAGGAAAGCAGTTGAGGAACTTCAGAAGAAAAATCAAGTTTTGTATTTAATTATTGGGTGCAATCTTCCAACAGTCGAGAGACAGCTAAGATAGGTACGCTTTACACACACAGCGAATACATAAAAAATTGTTTTATAAAGGCAACCAAAGAGTCATTTTGGGATTTTAGGAATGCGATAGCAATTCTTAAAAAAATTAAAGAGTTACCACAGTCTGATAAAACAATAAAATACAAAACATCAAAATGTCTTCGGAAATCAATTAGAAAATTGAAGATCTTAAACTGGCTTCAGTTTTACCAGTAGCTGTCAACAAATCTTGTGACATAAATGACACGGTTTAAATTTCAATTTTTTGTTAGATTTATTTCATCTACGGGTCCTAAAGAAGAATTTTTAGGATAAATACCACTGAAAAATCGAACATATGGAGATTTGGTTTGGTTTGTCACTCTACGGTCATTTTTTTGCTAATTAGCTTTAGGCTAATTAGACCGAGACCTATAGTTTAAAGTGGATTCCGAACCACTAACAAACATCCATGCTAGCGCCATCATTCGAACTTGTAGCCTAAGGTACTAATGGCCAGAGCACTAGACAATTGGCTATCCGGATGCATCATATGGAAGAAAATACAGAAAAATCAGAGTCAGCCTGATTGTCTTTCCGTGATGATAGTACATGCCACAATAGCCATCGAGTCTTTTCGCTTATGAAAGCAGGGAGAGCAACGGACGATGCCAACAATTTCGGACCCCGAATGCTCTTGAATACTACTACACCACATCACACCACACCACACCACATCACTGTGCCTAGAGCTGACTTCTAGTTGCCCCTATACAGTTTGGGAAGGATATGGGTGAAATGACTGGACGCAAGATGGGGGCGGAAAGATTTACCATAATTCACTTTTGGAGGTACAGAAGCTGAACAATGGGGAAAATTCATACAAGAACAGGACTAAATATCAAAAATTTTTAAAAATTGAAAAAGGATAAAATATGAAATACGAAAATATATAAAGACGTTGGGTAAGATATTAGAGGGAAAAAAATTTAAAAGCAATGTAATACAATAAACACTACATAGGAGATTATACAAATCAGAGAGCTGGAGGAATAATAATCAAATCAATTATTATATAAATTAGAAAAACAGTAATAGCTAATAAATAACTAGACGGTAGAAGCAGTTGCTGCAAAATTACTAGCTGAGCACGTTTTTACTCGGCATGAGTTGGGAAATAAAATGTAGTACCAATCCAAATAAATGTAGTCCAACTGATAAATGACCACGTCAGACATATTAAAAAAAGAATGGTGTCATATTTGCATACTTTATGGTAATTAAGACAACAGAAGATTAACAAGAAGATTGATGATCGTGAAACTATATTTGAAAAACATCTCTTATGAACATTTAGGGTCTCTGATGACTTACACTGCAATGTCTTCTTTCAGGAATGATAAGACTAGAGTTGTTTTGGTTTGTTGCTCTACGTTCATTTTGCTGACACTTTAGGCTAATTAGACCGGAAAATACAGTTTAATGTGAATTTCGAACTACTAACAATCATCCATGCCATAGCCAGGTTCCGAAACTGAAGCCTGTGGTACCAAAGGCCAGAGCTCTAGCTAATTGGCCATCAAGCAGCCATATGGAGAAGAGATTGGAAATGTTTTATTTCAAATGGCAGATTATGAACAATTACAGCAATAAAAAGAAAAAAAAAAAAAAAAAAAAAAAAAAAAAAAAAAGAACAGAGAATACAACAAAACATGCTGAAGCAGAGTTGATTAATCTAACATATCTCTAGCCTCCCAATATCGCTCGGCGAGAAAAGTCTTGCTCAGAGCAGGATAGTGAAGTAGATGCGTGGAGTCCATGGCCTGTCCAGAGCTTCACGGAGTGCACATCGGGGAAGGAACAATTTTGAGTCTGTAAAGATGGTCCGTTGTCAAATTAGCCTCCATAATAGTAAAGACATCAATATCCTTCTCACATAGAGTGAGCAAAAGCTCTGCACGCTTGGATTGAGGAGATTGGAAATGTTGTCTGTATCATATTCTTGTCGTCTGTATCATGTAATGTTGACTGTATCATATTCATCCCAATAAAATTGTTTCAATTTTAACAGATGGCCAAAGAAAAAAAAATGACAGGAGTGGGGAAAAGTTTGCTTTCTGTTTTGAACAAAAAACTAACCACGAGATTTTTGTTTACTATTCCCTCATCAATGAAGAAGCTGTTTATCTATTTTACAGAAGAAATTTTAAATATTATAGAATTCCTGATCATGATTGTCAACACAATTGTAGCTAATACTCAATTTTCAACGCCAATTTAAAGAAATTTAAGCTTTAAATTGTTTAAATGGATAGATAATATACACATTTTCTACTGCATAATAAAGTATGTTTGCTTTCAAGAGGAAATGTTTTAAAACGTTTCGCTTCCTTATTTTTAGAAAGTAAAGCCTTTATTCTTGACTATCCTAAAATAAATTGTGATCAGTGGATCCAAACATTTTATTTCATGATAGACGTAACGCCTCATTTAAATCTTAATCGTAAACTACAGGGAAAATGAAACAATTTTCTTAATCTTCGAAGAAGAAATTTCATTTAAAAAGAGTTATTTAAAATTCCATTTTCATTTTACTGTTTGCTGAAGATTTTGAAAGAGAAACATTTAACTATTTTCCATGCCTTTGAAACTTCGCCAAGAAAATAATTCGGTAATTTACAAATATTACACTGAAGTGACAAAAGTCATGGGATACCTCTTAATATCGTGTCGGCCCTCCTTTCGCCCAGCGAAGTGCAGCAACTCCACGTGGCATGAACTCAACAAGTCGTTGGAAGTCTTCTGCAGGAATATTGAGCCATGCTGTCTCGATAGACGTCCATAATTGTGAAAGCGTTGATGGTGCAGGATTTTGGGCACGAACAGACCTCTCGATGATGTCCCATAAATGCTCGATGGGATTCATGTCGGGCGATCTAGGTGGCCAGATCATTCGTTGGAATTGTCCAGAATGTTCTTCAAACCAATCGCGAACAGTTGTGGCCCGGTGACATGGCGCATTGTCATCCATAAAAATCCCATCGTTGTTTGGGTACATGAAGTCCATGAATGGCTGCAAGTGATCTCCAAGTAGCTGAACATAAGCATTTCCAGTCAATGTTCGGTCCAGTCGCACCAGAGGACCAAGTCCATGACATGAAAAAAACAGCCCACACCATTACGGAGCCACCACCAGCTTGAACAGTGCCTTGCTGACAGTTTGGGTCCATGGCTTCGTGGGGTCTGCGCCACACTCGAACCCTACCATCAGCTCTTACCAACTGAAGTCGTGACTCATCGGACCAGGCCACGGTTTTCCATTCATCTAGGGACCAACCGATATGCTCACGTGCCCACGAGAGTCGCTGCAAGCGATGTCGTTCTGTTAGTAAAGGCACTCGAGTCGGTCTTCTGCTGGAATAGCCCAAGAAAGCCAAATTTCTCCGCACAGTTCTAACAGACAAGTCCCTTGTACGTCCCTCATTGATTTCTGGGGTTATTTGACGCAGTGTTGCTTGTCTGTTAGAATTTACGACTCTTTGCAGACGTCGCAGGTCTCGGTCGTTAAGTGCAGGCGGTCGACCACTGCGCTGTCCATGGTGGGATGTTATGCCTGAAATTTCATACTCTCGGCACACTCTTGACACAGTGGATCTGGGAATGTT
The DNA here is from genome assembly GCA_021605075.1 of Caerostris darwini. Classification (NCBI taxonomy): domain Eukaryota; kingdom Metazoa; phylum Arthropoda; class Arachnida; order Araneae; family Araneidae; genus Caerostris; species Caerostris darwini. The sequence goes on from BPLQ01005022.1 coordinate 49,019, forward strand.
GAATTCCCTAACGATTTCCGAAATGGCATGACCCATGCGTCTAGCTCCAACTAACATTCCGCGTTCAAAGTCTGTTAATTCCCGTCGTGCGGTCATCATCACGTCAAAACCTCTTCACATGAATAACTTGAACAGAAATGAAAGCTCTGCGAAAGCACTGCGCATTTATACCTGTTCTACGCGATGCTACTGCCACCTGAAAATTTGCATATTGCTATCCCATGACTTTAGTCACTCCAGTGTATTTCAAAACTACAATTTTAAATATGATATAACTTTACTTCAGGAATTCAGAAATAGCATAGAGACGTTAAAAACCTTTGTTAAAAAGAATAACCCCTGACTTGTGACTTCACAGAATTGGATTTTTCTCTCTTTAATAATAACATTGGCGCTTTTGAGATACAATTACTGGAGTTAAAAAAAACAAAGAATTATGTTGCTTATTACGATTATGAAATTATTACGACTTAATGCTAATATGGAAAAAAATGGTGAAAATTTATGTGATCTTAATTCTCAGCTTTGAAAAATTTGGAGAAGGAAAACTTGATGACTTTTATCACCTAGAAAAGTATTTCAGACTCATATGATTAATTATTATTATCAATTATTATCATATTGCTTTGGTATTAGTTTTGGTTCAACATATTCGGGGGTAAAACCGGGAAGGGTAAAGTTAGACTTCTGCCTTTGGGTACCCCATGTCTTTGTGCCGCAAGGTCAAGAATAAAGAGAAGTTCTCATTTTTACCCTTTATCATGACCACACGGGTTCATGGACTTGGTCTAGATGTTGCTGTTGACCAAGCTGGACAAGAAACAATAACAACATATTCATACGAACACTATTCTTCAAGCAAGTACCTTATCAAAAGTAAATTGAGACATCGGCATATTGATGAGAACCTAAAATCGTACTTTAAATTAAAAACCACATACAAACCAGGCTGATTCAACTTTCCAAGGATCATTGTTCATATTAAATATGTGTATTGCCAGATTTTTATTTTAATGTAAAAAATATTTTTGTCAATAAATAAGCTTATTATTATTATGATATTAGGGTTTATTTAATGTTAAAGTCTAGTTTAAATCGATTTCTAAAAACATAATTCACGAAAAAAATAAACATTTGTTCTCAAAAGATCACCATACAGCTGATATTTGGTTCTTTAATTCATGAGTAGTCCGATTACTGTTCTAGCCTAATTGCAATGTCATTGTATATGTTATTTCATTTATTTAAAATCGTAACACAGACCCATTCTTGTCGTCTATCAAGTATTAGTCTTTGGCAAATGTTTGTCTCAAGAATGGTAATGGTAATGGTAATGGAATAGAATTTTTTTCATAGTAAAATTGCACAAAGGACAGTCCAATAAGCTATAAAAGGGAAAATTGGTATGCCACGAAGTTCAATGTAAGGTAAATGACCACACATTTTTGTTTTATAAATTTAACAATGTTTAACAACTTCAAAAAGAATCATAAATTAAATAGTAAACCACACAGAAAACAATAAAATTAAATGGCCATTATAATTTATGGACCCTAACCTATAATTTTTTTTATCAATCTACGATTTGATAAATTGCAGCGATTATATAAATTTTTTTATCTGTAATAAATTTAATGTAACAGTTTTTAAAAATTACAAAATAAAATAACCTGAAAAGCAACTTCACTTATCAAACAACATTCAATAACCTTCTTAGATTTCCAATAAATCTAACCGCAGTAGTCATTTACGTTTAAGAAATCAATAAATTTAAAAAAAATGAACAAAAGAAATGGAAGGGAAAACAATAAAAGTAATGGAAAATGTTCAAATTTATTATTAGTCCTAAATTTTTATCTTTAAATTTATGTTAACTCTTAATCAAACTTAGACAGACCTTTTTTCAGAACAGGAAATCGATCAAAAGGTGAATGTATTGACAATTTAATTTTCATGCTTCACGCCAGTAACATATAAAATGACTTATGTAAACCCGGAGGAATGGTTTATTCCCCACTCCTACGTGTCCAATAAACCATTTTTTTACCCATGACACGAACTATTTATCGTCTTTTGTTGAGATGGTATCGTATAAATCATCTGTATTTGCATGCTTGCAAAAAAGTGTCGTTTTTATCCCGGGCACCTACAGAGTGTTACTGGTCTAACAGGAAAAGTAGGTTTGGGAGAAATGTAAATTTTTTAGTTATTAGACTTCGAGAAAGTCAAATGAAGACTTGATTTACAATAGGATCATGTTAAGGTATTTAAGAAAAAAGCATGATATTCTGATTTTTCGGATTATAATGGTTCAAATGCATAACACATTTATCTTTAGGTCATGAAAGGTCCACGGTTGCTTGGCTGGACATTGAAAATAAAATAGAAATTCTACAAATTAATGCATTTCTGTATGACATTGTTATTATTATGCTGATTTCTGTCATTCTCCTCTAATCACGCTAAACTGATTCTACGGTAAATGAATACATACCGTGAATTGTATTAAAAAGGAATGCATATTACATTCGTACGCATAGTGTATACAATAAGGAATGCATAGTGCCTACAGTATTAAATGCGTATTGTTTTGTGAAAAATATGAAAAATATCAAATACCGGCCCGGTATATTCTTTGTCACTATTATTGTATTTGTATTTATTGTCACTATCTAGTTAAAAACTAGAAAAACTATCAAGTATATTAAACACTATCAGTTATTGTCACAGTCCGATTCATTTTTCAAGACAGTTATTGCCACAGTCCGATTAGTTTTCAATAGTCACTGTGCCATAATTGCCGATTGCTTCTGTCATTCTCCTCTAATCACGCCAAATTGTTGTGGTTTCTATTGTAAAGGAATGCATATTGCAAATTGAATTATAAAGGAATGCATATTACATTCCTTATTCCTTTTTTATTGCATTCCTTGCAAAATTGAATGTGTATTGTATTACAGAAAATACGAAAAATTATAACCAAATGCCGGCCCGGTACATTCTGTTATCTCAGACAATCTAGTTACACTATCACTATCTAGTTACAATCTCCAGCTATTTTCACTGTCTCATTAGTTTTTCAACAGTTATCGTCACTATGCCATAATTACCATCTCTGTCTTACGTCATTCTCCTCTGATCACGCTAAATTGTTATTGATAAAGGAATGAATATCGCATTCCTTATTCCTATTTTATTTCATTCCTTGCAGTATTGAACGCGTATTGTATTGCAGAAAATACGAAAAATTATAACCAAATGCGGACCAGGTATATTCTGTTATCTCCACTTATTAGCACTGTCCGATTAGTTTTTCAAGACAGGTATTGTCACTGTGCGATTAGTATTTCAAGATAATTATTGTCATCGTCAGATTAACTATCTTGAAAAAATATTGTTATTGTCAGATTATTTTTCAAAATAGTTATTGTCACTGTTTTCAAGACAGTGACTGTAACACAAGCTACCATCGTTAAACCACCCGTAAGTAATGAACCATTTAAAATATTTGAAACATTAGCTCAAATGTCCACCTGTCTTTGAGTGTTGCCATTTGAACTCGGAAAAACAAAGCTCCTTATCTCCTCTTACGAGCGAACCTTCCAGTCATCTTTAGAAAGATTGTAAATCGTTTCATGCATAATCAAACATCGATTTTAAGCCTAGGGAAATTTGCGGAAAACATTTTCGCGCGTGCTGTGTTATCCATCCAAACCGAAATAAACCTGTTTGGAAAGCATTCGTCTACGGTTGTCATATCTCACGCATTCAAGTGTGGACCCGGTTAAAAGTAATTTCTCTAATCTCCTTTCATGTGCGAAACTGAAGACATCTTTGAGAAGGTCATAAATCATTTGATACGTGAAAAAAAAAAAAAAAACCTGCCAAAAATCAAGCATCCTTTAAAAGTTGGAAAAAGATCCCGTTCTAACTGAACCATTGGGAAAGAGTTGATATATAGGGTTCAAAACTTGCACATGCTGGTGTAGACGTGGCTTTATATATTTGCCTTTGCTCATATTAGTACTGGCCCAAGAAAAAGGCTGTATGCAAGCTTAACATCAAGCTCATATTATAATCGTATCATATACACTGAAGTGACAAAAGTCATGGGATACCTCTTAATATCGTGTTGGCCCTCCTTTCGCCCGGCGAAGTGCAGCAACTCGACGTGGCATGGACTCAAAAAGTCGTCGGAAGTCTTCTGCAGGAATATTGAGCCATGCTGTCTCGATAGACGCCCATAATTGCGAAAGCGTTGATGGTGCAGGATTTTGGGCACGAACAGACCTCTCGATGATGTCCCATAAATGCTCGATGGGATTTATGTTGGGCGATCTAGGTGGCCAAATCATTCGTTGGAATTGTCCAGAATGTTCTTCAAACCAATCGCGAACAGTTGTGGCCCGGTGACATAGCGCATTGTCATCCATAAAAATCCCATCGTTGTTTGGGTACATGAAGTCCATGAATGGCTGCAAGTGATCTCCAAGTAGCTGAACATAAGAATTTCCAGTCAATGTTCGGTCCAGTCGCACCAGAGGACCAAGTCCATGCCATGAAAAAACAGCCCACACCATTACGGAACCACCACCAGCTTGAACAGTGCTTTGCTGACAGTTTGGGTCCATGGCTTCTGGGGTCTGCGCCACACTCGAACACTACCATAAGCTCTTACCAACTGAAATCGTGACTCATCGGACCAGGCCACGGTTTTCCATTCATCTAGGGACCAACCGATATGCTCACGTGCCCACGAGAGTCGCTGCAAGCGATGTCGTTCTGTCAGTAAAGGCACTCGAGTCGGTCTTCTGCTGGAATAGCCCAAGAAAGTCAAATTTCTCCGCACAGTTCTAAAAGACAAGTCCCTTGTACGTTGCTCATTGATTTCTGCGGTTATTTGACGCAGTGTTGCTTGTCTGTTAGAATTTACGACTCTTTGCAGACGTCGCCGGTCTCGGTCGTTAAGTGCAGGCGGTCGACCACTGCGCTGTCCATGGTGGGATGTTATGCCTGAAATTTCATACTCTCGGCACACTCTTGACACAGTGGATCTGGGAATGTTGAATTCCCTAACGATTTCCGAAATGGCATGACCCATGCGTCTAGCTCCAACTAACATTCCGCGTTCAAAGTCTGTTAATTCCCGTCGTGCGGCCATCATCACGTCAAAACATCTTCACATGAATAACTGGAACAGAAATGAAAGCTCTGCGAAAGCACTGCGCATTTATACCTGTTCTACGCGATGCTACTGCCACCTGAAAATTTGCATAATGCTATCCCATGACTTTTGTCACTTCAGTGTATTTCAAAACTACAATTTTAATTATGAGATAACTTTACTTCAGGAATTCAGAAATAGCATAGAGACGTTGCCCTTTGTTAAAAAGAATAACCCCTCACTTGTGACTTCACAGAATTGGATTTTTCTCTCTTTAATAATAACATTGGCGCTTTTGAGATACAATTACTGGAGTTAAAAAAAACAAAGAATTATGGTGCTTATTACGATTATGAAATTATTACGACTTAATGCTAATATGGAAAAAAATGGTGAAAATTTATGTGATCTTAATTCTCAGCTTTGAAAAATTTGGAGAAGGAAAACTTGATGACTTTTATTACCTAGAAAAGTATTTCAGACTCATATGATCAATTAAAAAAAATTAACGTTGCTTTGGTATTAGTTTTGGTTCAACATATTCGGGGATAAAACCGGGAAGGGTAAAGTTAGACTTCTGCCTTTGGGTACCCCATGTCTTTGTGCCGCAAGGTCAAGAATAAAGTGAAGTTGTCATTTTTACCCTTTATCATGACCACACGGGTTCATGGACTTGGTCTAGATGTTGCTGTTGACCAAGCTGGACAAGAAACAATAACAACATATTCATACGAACACTATTCTTCAAGCAAGTACCTTATCAAAAGTAAATTGAAACATCGGCATATTGATGAGAATCTAAAATGGTGCTTTAAATTAAAATCCACATACAAACCAGACTGATTCAACTTTCCAAGGATCATTGTTCATATTAAATAAGTGTATGGCCAGATTTTTATTTTAATGTAAAAAATATTTTTGTCAATAAATAAGCTTATTATTATTATGATATTAGGGTTTATTTAATGTTGAAGTCTAGTTTAAATCGATTTCTAAAAACATAACTCAAGAAAAAAAAAAAAAAAAAAAAAAAAAACATTTTTTCTCAAAAGATCACCATACAGCTGATATTTGGTTCTTTAATTCATGAGTAGGCCGATTACTGTTCTAGCCTAATTGCAATGTCATTGTATATGTTATTTCATTTATTTAAAATCTTAACACAGACCCATATCTTGTTCTCTATCAAGTATTAGTCTTTGGCAAATATTTGTCTCAAGAATGGTAATGGTAATGGAATAGAATTTTTTTCATAGTAAAATTGCACAAAGGACAGTCCAATAAGCTATAAAAGGGAAAATTGGTATGCCACGAAGTTCAATGTAAGGTAAATGAGCACACATTTTTGTTTTATAAATTTAACAATGTTTAACAACTTCAAAAAGAATCATAAATTTAATAATAAACCACACAGAAAACAATAAAATTAAATGGCCATAATAATTTATGGACCCTAACCTATAATTTTTTTTTATCAATCTACGATTTGATAAATTGCAGAGATTATATAAATTTTTTATCTGTAATAAATTTAATGTAACAGTTTTTAAAAATTACAAAATAAAATAACCCGAAAAGCAACTTAACTTATCAAACAACATTCAATAACCTTCTTAGATTTCCAATAAATCTAACCGCAGTAGTCATTTACGTTTAAGAAATCAATAAATTAAAAAAAAAATGAACAAAAGAAATGGAAGGGAAAACAATAAAAGTAATGGAAAATGTTCAAATTTATTATTAGTCCTAAATTTTTATCTTTAAATTTATGTTAACTCTTAATCAAACTTAGACAGACCTTTTTCCAGAACAGGAAATCGATCAAAAGGTGAATGTATTGACAATTTCATTTTCATGCTTCACGCCAGTAACATCTAAAATGACTTATGTAAACTTGGAGGAATGGTTTATTCCCCACTCCTACGTGTCCAATAAACCATTTTTTTACCCATGACACGAACTATTTATCGTCTTTTGTTGAGATGGCATCGTATAAATCATCTGTATTTGCATGCTTGCAAAAAAGTGTCGTTTTTATCTCGGGCACCTACAGAGTGTTACTGGTCTAACAGGAAAAGTAGGTTTGGGAGAAATGTAAACTCTTTTTATTTATTAGACTTCGAGAAAGTCAAATGAAGACCCGATTTACAATAGGATCATGTTAAGGTATTTAAGAAAAATGGATGATATTCTGATTTTTAGGATTATAATGGTTCAAATGCATAACACATTTATCTTTAGGTCCACGGTTGCTTCGCTGGACATTGAAAATAAAATAGAAATTCTACAAATTAATGCATTTCTGTATGATATTGTTATTATAATGCTGACTTCTGTCATTCTCCTCTAATCACGCTAAACTGATTCTACGGTAAATGAATCCATACCGTGAATTGTATTAAAAAGGAATGCATATTACATTCGTACGCATAGTGTATACAATAAGGAATGCATAGGGCCTACAGTATTAAATGCGTATTGTTTTGTGAAAAATATGAAAAATATCATCAAATACCGGCCCGGTATATTCTTTGTCACTATTATTGTATTTGTATTTATTGTCACTATCTAGTTAAAAAGTAGAAAAACTATCAAGTATATTAAACACTATCAGTTATTGTCACAGTCCGATTAATTTTTCAAGACAGTTATTGCCACAGTCGGATTCATTTTTCAAGACAGTTATTGCCACAGTCCGATTAGTTTTCAATAGTCACTGTGCCATAATTGCCAATTGCTTCTGTCATTCTCCTCTAATCACGCCACATTGTTATGGTTTCTATTGTAAAGGAATGCATATTGCAAATTGAATTATAAAGGAATGCATATTACATTCCTTATTCCATTTTTATTGCATTCCTTGCAGAATTGAATGTGTATTGTATTACAGAAAATACGAAAAATTATAACCAAATGCTGGCCCGGTACATTCTGTTATCTCAAATTATAGTCACTATCTAGTTACAATCTCCAGCTATTTTCACTGTCTCATTAGTTTCTCAACAGTTATCGTCACTATGCCATAATTACCATCGCTGTCTTACGTCATTCTCCTCTGATCACGCCAAATTGTTATTGATAAAGGAATGAATATCGCATTCCTTATTCCTATTTTATTTCATTCCTTGCAGTATTGAACGCGTATTGTATTACAGAAAATACGAAAAATTATAACCAAATGCGGACCAGGTATATTCTGTTATCTCCACTTATTAGCACTGTCCTATTAGTTTTTCAAGACAGGTATTGTCACTGTGCGATTAGTATTTCAAGATAATTATTGTCATCGTCAGATTAACTATCTTGAAAAAATATTGTTATTGTCAGATTATTTTTAAAAAAAGTTATTGTCACTGTTTTCAAGACAGTGACTGTAACACAAGCTACCATCGTTAAACCACCCGTAAGTAATGAACCATTTAAAATATTTGAAACATTAGTTCAAATGTCCACCTGTCTTTGAGTGTTGCCATTTGAACTCGGAAAAACAAAGCTCCTTATCTCCTCTTACGAGCGAACCTTCCAGTCATCTTTAGAAAGATTGTAAATCGTTTCATGCATAAACAAACATCGATTTTAAGCCTAGGGAAAATTTGCGGAAAACATTTTCGCGCGTGCTGTGTTATCCATCCAAACCGAAAGAAGCCTGTTAGGAAAGCATTCGTCTACGGCTGTCATATCTCACGCATTCAAGTGTGGACCCCGTTAAAAGTAATTTCTCTAAACTCCTTTTATGTGCGAAACTGAAGATATCTTTGAGAAGGTCATAAATCATTTGATGCGTGAAAAAAAAAAAAAAAAAAATCTGCCAAAAATCAAGCATCCTTTAAAAGTTGGCAAAAGATCCCGTTCTAACTGAACCATTAGGAAAGAGTTGATATATAGGGTTCAAAACTTGCACATGCTGGTGTAGACGTGGCTTTATATATTTGCCTTTGCTCATATTAGTACTGGCCCAAGAAAAAGGCTGTTAACATCAAGCTCATATTATAATCGGATCATATATTATTGTGCATCAATATATGGCTATCAATGCATGACTTTACCCCATTTTTATGCTTTTTCGAAACAGTATTGGGTGATTTAATAATCTAACACAGCGATTTTTTTCTTCCAGTTTTATAACAATTTCTTTAATTTTTGACGTTTGATTTCAAAGATGGGATAATTTTAAAAAATATAGAAAAGTAGAAAATTTTAAAAATATTTATCTAATTTTTCGATTATTTTTACCGTTTTATTTTATTCCCATAAATGTGATAATGCAAAAAGAAAATAACATATTCCTTCTTCAAATTTCTTACATATCTGTTGCAGCTTGTGCCTGTTGCATTTGCCCATATGCAAACAACGACAGTAAAAAAATGACTTAAGAAGGAATTAAAATGTTGCATATAATCAGTCAACTAATTACACATTTTATTCCGACAAAATGCATTTTTTAAATAAAAAAACAAAAAAACACTCCAACAAACAATTCATGAAATGCCTTTCTTCGCCATTTTAAATAAAAACATCAACATTAACCTTCCGTCAACTTCCAAACAACAATTTTATAAACGATCCTCTTCAGAAAAATGAAAGCTACCTTTCTAACACAGTGACAAAACTCACCTCTATAAGAAGCCACATACTAAAGATCTTATTTATTGTGACTGCTTTCTCCATGTTTACGTACCGTAAAACATTTTTAGCATCCGTGCCCTTGAGAGGTCCCGTAAAGTGCACTTTAAAATCACTGCACACTCACCCTCTTCCTCCTTCAAGCCGAGGAAGAAACCCATATTTTTAAAAAGAGGAACTGTGTCCTCTTAGAGATCTGGGGAGAGCTATTAGATTCCGGTATGTTAAACAAGAGGTTTGCCCAAGCGCAGGTAGTAAGTGGTCACGGTATATAAATGCCAAGAAAACGAAATTATTTGACAAGAAATATTTGATAAGTCACAGAGAAGACAGTATGATAGTAGGCTAAATGAAAGATATTCGGTGATATTTTTTATGGCTGGAAATGTTATATATAACAATGAAAAAAAAAATCGCAAACAATAACTAATACCTCGAAAATAAAACCAATTTCGCTCATTTTTCTTATATAGGTTACTACGTGTTACAAATATAACAACAAAAACGGTGATCATCATATTTGTTTTTAGATTTATGCATTTTATACCACCAAAAGTTGATTATTTCATTTTAACAGCAAGCATATTTTTAATTCAGATTTAAAAAAGGATTGAAAAAATATTATAACGCAGGGTATTAACGTTTTTATAAATAGATAAATTAATCCATAAATATTATTTTTGACACAATGGGAGCACCATTTCATTCATAACAACTGTTATAACTGTTATCTATTATCACAGTTAGAAATGATTAGATGCAAACTAATGTTTCAGGAAGGATTCACCTTGTCTTTCCGAAACAAAATGTAGCCAACAGGAACAGTTCAAGATTGGTAGATCCTCCTTTCAAGGACGGGTTGACCCTTATGTTAAACTTTGACTTACCACGTTTTTTTTTCACCTGTTAAACTTCGAAACTGATAATGGAAGAGGGAGAAAGAGAAAAAGGAGTGTGCGAAGTTGAGTGATGGATTCCAGGCAGTACGAAGGGTACAAGAGTGGAGTGAAGAATTCCACGCAGAAGGAGAGTATAAAGACGTTTAAACGAACTGACGTCTTAAGTTGATTTTGTAAATTAATTATTTTTATATAATTTTTTTTATGTTATGTGTTGCAGCTGTGAAGTACTGTTTTTGCAATTTTAATAAATACATCAGCTAAATATCGCGTATTTGTTTTAAGAAATGATTTGGTCTACCCAAAACCATCACTGAATCAAGACCACATGCATGTCTAACCCTAAATTGTACTGTTTTACTAAAACAAATTATAGCCAATCCCTGAATCATAGCAACAACTTCTTTTTCAAGGTCAAATCACAACACAAGAGCGCATGTTCAGTTACTCTCAAATATGAATACAGATTAATATATACGCATGATGTATAGACTAGTAGTTAACGTTAATAAGCTTGTGTAAAGGTATGTTGTGGATGGATTGTATAAAACGCCAACCAATCTGAAAGCTGATTGGTCAAAAGATAATACAACATAGGATACATGATTGGATGACGAAATTGATACATGATTGATACAAATACATGATTGGATGACGTTAGATTTTAGTATCCGGTAAAAAAACTCTTAAGAATCGCAGGACACAATATTTTAAGGTTCTGAACAATGCAGCGGAAGAACCACTCAAATAAAATTTAATTTATGATTAGTCCTTCATAAAAATGGCAATTATTTCTGGGTAAAACGTGTGGAATCTTAATTTTTTTTTTCATAGCAACCGAAATCATTTTTATTCCAAACATATTTATTGCAGATATATAAATATCAATGACATTCTACTGTATAAATAATATTGTCTATTCATAGAATAGAATTCGCACTCAAAAAAATGTCCTTATACAAAACATTCATTAAAATATCATGTTAAATTTTTATTATTGGCTAATTTTTTTTTTTATAAATTAGCCAATTTATAATATTAAACAATTTACAATTTATAATTTAATATATTAAATTAGCTAATTTTTTTTTTTATTATTGGCAAATTATTATTATTTTATTTATTATTATTATTATTATTTATTATTGTTTAATAAAGAAACATAAAAATTTGCCCCTTTTATTGAAAAAAAATCTACTTGTTTTAATACAAATGTTGTCAATAAAAAATATATATTTTATATATAGTCGATCCGAATTGGAATTCCACTCGTGGTTAGTTTTTTAGTTACTAAGCGAGTTTTCTCACATATGACAAACAGCATATAATTAAGAGATTTTAAGCATAAGCTATATTAAGTTATCTTATATTTCTTTATCTATAAAAAATGTAAATATAACACACGGCAGAATGAGAAATGTAAAGATGCTACACGTATAAAAAAAACCAAACCGAGTGCTACCGTGTAGTTTGTTTATAATTCAGTGTTTTTTTTTGTTTGTTTGTTTGTGAGAAGAACAGACGATTATTTCTATTGACAGGTAGCGCATGATTCCGATTATAAAAAGCAAATAAAGGAGCTATTTGAAGATCAAAGGTGATTAAGTAGTAAATTCATCACACCCTAAAGATTTTCAAAACCACAAGAAACACTTATCCCTAACATCTTTCAATTTACCAATTTTTTTTTCTTAATTTCCGTAACCGCAAAGATGGTATCTTTATTAGAGTTTGATGTATACCACCCATGAAGTGTGGAGATTTGTTATTTTCAGAAGGTAAATTGCGGCTAATGAATTTTACTTATGGCAAATATTATTTTTTCTATTTGAAAGATTAATTTTATTGCCAATTTCACGCATTTTTGAATTATTTTATTTTTTTATATTCTCACTTTTTTTTACATTATATATTTGTTTACATTATCATTTTTTTAAGATTACATATTTTTTATATTGTCACTTTTTTAACATATATTTGTTTACATTATCATTTTTTTAAGATTACATATTTTTTATATTATCCCTTTTTTAACATATATTAGTTTACATTATCATTTTTTTAAGATTACATATTTTTTATATTATCCCTTTTTTAACATATATTTGTTTACATTATCATTTTTTTAAGATACATATTTTTTATATTATCCCTTTTTTAACATATATTTGTTTACATTATAATTTTTTTAACATATATTTGTTTACATTATCATTTTTTTTTAACATTACATATTTTTTATATTAACATTTTTTTCCATTTTATATTTTTTTTACATTATCACTTTTTTGGATTACATATTTTGTTAAATTATCACTTTTTAACATTACATATTTTTTACATTATCACTTTTTTAACTTTACATATTTTTTACATTATCACTTTTTTGATATTATGTATTTTTTTACATTATTATTATTTTACATTTTTAGGCGCATCTAACTTAACATTTATTATAAACACTATTAAATGTTTCATATTAACAATTTTGGAATTATTTTGTATTAATACTCTAACAATACTATATGTCACATGATACGACAGCGCATGCTCATTGAAATGTGTACATGGTATCACATTCTGTGATAATAATGAATCTGGTATGCAAAAATATTCCAAGTATTTTGTTAAACTGTAATAGTTGAAAAAAATTTCTATCAAATGCCTATTAAAATCTACAAAACTGAAAACAATTTTAAACCAAAATTAAATTTATGCATTTTTTTTTTTTACTTTTAATAGGTTTCTAAGCAGTAAAAGATAATGAATAAATAAAAAACTCAAAAAGGCAATCGTATAATCGAAAAGTCAATAATATATTTTTATAGATCTTTTAGAAGAATAAAGTTAAAGAATAGGTCAAAATATAAATTTTTATCATTTAAATTATAATTAAAAAGTTACAATTAATATACATGCTACTGATCTATTTGAATATTGTGCTCTCTCTTCAATCGCATCAAATTAATATTTTTTAATTTTAATTATGTTCATATTTTTGCGTAGAAATTCAATGCACAGTCAGCTTTTATTAAATAAACAAGTAATTTAAAAAAAAATTCAATTCCTACTTTTTTTTCACTCTATTGCAGAAAGTCCTTCATAAATAATTTTCATTAATTTTTTTTAAGTTATCTATTGGTAGATATATGCAACTTAAATCTAAAAAAAACTAAAATTAATTAATTAAATTTAATGAATGAATTAATATTTGAAAAAACTGTATTAACATCCAGTGTCATCCGCTACAAGTTCAAAAAAAATGTATTTGAACTTGAGTGGATGAATAAAAAGTATTTAATTAACGATTGAAGATTTGAACAAGATATATATAGGGAGAGTGTGAGCTAATAGAAGGAATTGAATAATCATTGTAATTATATGTGGCTTCTAAGACATTTTATAGATATATTCTTAAAATGTGCATGATACATTTCATACGTTTGAAAAAGTACTTTAAATAATCAATTAGTTAAAACAATTAAAAATTTATTTAATTTATATTTAAAAATTTTTCTTTAATATCTTATAGCTGCAACCAGTGGCTTAATAATAGCGTGGCAAGACGAGCATATTGCCACTGGCCCCGTCCCTAGCAGGAAGCCTGAAATTTATTATTACAAAATAAATTAAAATTTATTAATTCTGTATTTAATAAATTTAAGTTACTAAAGTGATAAATTAAAAAACTATATACCAAAATTTTGAATGCATTCATTTGTATGAAAAATATATCGCATCTGGTAGTAATAGTAATAGAAACAAGTACATACGGACAATCCCAATGCTAGGGACTTCTCTAATTTCTTGTTCGTGAGCAAGTATTTATAAAATAAAAGTGGGAATTACCACTACCCCCCATGTACCACTAGGACATTTTTAAATCCATTTGTTAGGGAATCCATTGAACATTCCAGAGGCCGAAATTTGAGCTTTGATGCTGTGAATGACATTTTTGCTGCACAAAAACCCCCAAAAAAGAAAATTTAATAAATAAAATTTACTAAAATAACCAGTAATTTTAATTCAATACTCTTTGTTCGATAGCTCACACAAGAAACAAACTCCAATAAAAACTCGACACAGTGGACTGTATGTAAATAAAACTCCTTTATTTTGGCAGCCATCAATCTCGAAGATGGACTGACCACACAACCTCTCTCTGGGGTTACACTTATTGAACTCATTTATTTATGCAACCATCGCACTCATGGATGGACTGCCACACGCAACCTTTCTCGTTGGTTACAGAAGTTCAACTCTCTTATTTATGCAGCCATCATGCTCGGAGATGCACTGCTACACAACCGTTCTCCTTGGTCGCTGAGTTTCAACTCATTTTACTTACATTCCTTCTTTCTCTCCCTGGCCCTCACCCCCCCTCCCAGACACCCCCACAGACAGGGTGTTTTTCTGGGCATAGGGCGTTGACCTCCCCTAAGCAGGGGAACCTGGGTTTCGACGTAACACTCTTTTTTAATTAAAAGTTTATAGTATCAACCAAAAAATAATACGTATTTTAGTAGTAGTTTATTAAAAAGAAAAGACAATGATGATACTTTGCATTGAAGAACCCCCATTCGAAATAATGTGTCACAGGCCTCAGACGGTATAATTACGCCACTAACTACCCCATATTTTTTTCAAAATAACTTAATTTTTGAAACAGCACTTTACTTAAAGAATCTTTCTCCTATATTATTATATACAGCCCAGAGTGGGCCAAGGCTCTCCTTTGAAGACATTTCCATGCATTCCTCTGGGTGACAATGGCCCTCCAAACCTATTAACCTTCAGTACAGCAAAATCTTTTTCAACTGCGTCTATCCATCGAAACTTGGATCGTCCTCTTCCTCTTTATCCCTGTGGTTTTGCCAAAACGAGCCTTTTTTACAGGGTTTAAATCATTCATTCTAAATATATGAGAAGCCCAGTTTAACCAATTGATTACCAAACAATAGTTCTCATTATATTTACAGTGGGATATTAGTTCTTCAAGACTTTAGATACCAAGTAATTCAACAGAAATTTGGAACAACAGAAATTCAACTGAAATTTGGAACAACAGAAATTCAACAGAAAAGTAATTCAACAGAAAATACAACAGAAATTTGGGCATGAAATATTCTCAGGATAACGTTTCACAACTTACATGTAACAGAGATTCTGTGTTCATATTATTTGAAGATAATTTTTGAATTTTAGAATAATTTCAACTTTTCTACATTTCTAGAAAAAGTTCCGACATCAGTCCATGGTTTTTCACTCATCCAGACTGCCACTTTTTGCTCTCGAGTAATATTTCTGGAGCAACATTCTGCATAAAGTACACGCGAAGGAGTGACGTAGAACACTTTTTTTCTAAAATAGACGCCGGCCTGTCAGCCCGGTAACAAATAGCTGTGGAGTAAAAATTTAATTTATTTTTGGGATGCAAAGTGCTACAAAATCACTCCGCTGACTTGGGACTTTTACGGGAACAGCGAA
This sequence comes from Caerostris darwini, assembly GCA_021605075.1. Taxonomy (NCBI): domain Eukaryota; kingdom Metazoa; phylum Arthropoda; class Arachnida; order Araneae; family Araneidae; genus Caerostris; species Caerostris darwini. The sequence goes on from BPLQ01005022.1 coordinate 65,192, forward strand.
TGCCTTTAGTTTTGAAGAAAATGCTTTATTTTACGGCTGCTATTTTGGATTTAGATGTCAAATCATTATTTGCGTTAAGATTTAGCTGTCAGTTTGTTATTCAAATACTTACAGGAGAAAAATGATGTAAGACGATCAAAACTGAGATTTGTTATTACGTTGCCTTGTGACACGTTGACATATGAGCAGATAGAATTATTTCAGAAGTATTAAATTGTATAACATTAATGGTAATAAAAAATGACACAATCGAACACGATGTAAAAGCTGAGAAATATAACAAATTTATTTTGTTTACTAACCAATTACAATTTAAAAATATTTAAAATTTTTACTAAACAATAATAATTTTAAAATATTTAAAATTTTTACTAAACAATAATAATTTTAAAATATTTAAAATTTTTACTAAACAATAATAATTTTAAAATATTTAAAATTTTTACTAAACAATAATAATTTTAAATTATAATAAATCGTAATCGTGTAATAATTTAAATTGTAATAATTTGTAATATTTAAATTGTTTACTAAACAATAATAAATTTATTATATTTCTCAACTTACATCATGCTCGATCACGTCAGTTTTTAATACTACTAATGTTATACAAATTAATACTTCTGAAATAATTCTACGTGCTCATATGTCATTGACAATGCAATAACAAGCCACAATGTTCATCGTTTTAAGTCCATTTTCCACTATAAGTGTTGTAGTTAGTTAATTATTCCAACTCATCCATTATTTTTTCTATTTGGTTATATTTTACAAAACTAACATGACTTCCAATCTTTTTTTCCACTTTTTTAGAAAAAAAAAAATAGAGTCTATTTAAAGGTACAGGAGAGCCAAATTCCTTTACAACAAAAATTCTAATTTCATAATAAATAAGCCTGTAACGAATGTAATAGATGCTCAAATATGTACAGACTAATTCTTTTTAATTCTATGCACATGAAAATGGCACTAAATAGAATTCTTTTTGATACTTTCATTGAACTTGCGTTTTTATGATAAAATAAAAAGTTACATTGGATATTAATTTTAATAGTTTGTGGTTCAATTTTTTTTTTTGGTGTAAATAGAAACATTCTTTCTTCCATTTTTTTGGGAAAAAAAATTAAGTAGAGTCTATTTAAATGTCCACGAGAGGAAATTTCCTCTAGAACAAAAATTCTAATTTCATGATGAATAAACCTGTAAAGAATATAAAAATATCTATCAATAGTCAAAAGAATATATCAAAGTTTGAAAATTCTAGGCATAAATGAAAAATGAAGTATTCCAAATACAATAAGAAACATTATACAGCTCAATAGGCATGGGAAAATGCCAAAAGTGATAAATAATAAACTTCAAGAAGAAGGAATTGATCAACGCACTACGGGTACTTATAGCCATTGGATATAAAAATGTTTAAAATCCCAACCCAAAACATCAAAAGTGATTCAAAACCATACTACAAAACAATTCAAGCAAAAGCCAAATTCTTCAGAAAATACCTGAGGATTAACGTTATTCATAAATCATTTCAAGATATAAGAGGGCCCAAACTACCATTTTTCCGCCAAAATTGCAAATTTGGAATGGAGTTTTATTTGCTTGCTGCACTTTTTGTTTTGCGCTACGAACCCCTAACCAGGACATCATGTTCACACATGATAAAAAAAAAAAGAAATTCTTCTAAAATAAAAATTCTAATTTCATAATGAATAAACCTGTAAAGAATATAAAGATTCTCGAATATATAAAGCTTAATTCTATGCATCTGAAAATGGCACTAAATAGAATTCTTTCTTTTTGATACTTTCATTGAACTTTCGTCTTTATATATAAAAAAAAGTTATATTGGATATTAATTTGAATAATTTGTGGTTCGATTTTTTTTTGGTGTAAATGGAAACTTTCATTCTTCAACTTTTTTTGGAAAAAAAAAAGAAACTAGAGTCTATTTAAATGTCCGTGAGAGCATACAACAGAAATTCTAATTTCATAATAAATAAAGCTGTAAAGAATATAAAGCCCAATTCTTCTTAATTCTGTGCACCTGAAAATGACACTAAATAGAATTCTTTCTTTTTTGACACTTTCATCTTTATATAAAAAAGTTACATTGGATATTAATTTGAATTCTTCTACTATCCTAAATTCCTTTACAACAAAAAGTCTAATTTCATAATGAATAAAGCTTTAAGGAATATAAAGATGCTCAAATATTTATTTTTTCTAATGGCAGGCTACAATAAGTAATAAAATAAAAAATAAAAAGAACACAAGGAACATAAAAACAACGACGGGAAACGGAAATCACATAGTGACATGTTTAGCCCATAAGGGCCCTAGCCTCCCAGTAACGACCATACACAGTAGAGGAGATTCTCAAATATATAAAACCTAATTCTTTTTAATTCTATACACCTGAAAATGACACTAAATAGAATTCTTTTTGATGCTTTCACTGAACTTTCGTCTTTATGTAAAAAAAGTTACATTGAATATTAATTTAAATAGTTTGTGGTTCAATTTTTTTGGTGTACTTAAAAGCATTCTTTCTTCCACTTTTTTGGAAAAAAAAATTAAACTAGAGTCTATTTAAATGTCCATGAGATGAAAATTCCTCTAGAACAAAAATTCTAATTTCATGATGAATAAACCTATAAAGAATATAAAGATGTCTATCAATAGTCAAAAGAATATATCAAAGTTTGAAAATTCTAGGCATAAAAGAAGAATGAAGTATTCAAATACAATAAGAAGCTTTATACAGCTCAATAGGCATAAGAAAAATGCCAAAAGTGATAAATTTAAAACTTCAAGAAGAAGGAATTGATCAACGCACTACGAGTACTCATAGCCATTGGATATAAAAATGTTTAAAATCCCAACCCAAAACATCAAAAGTGATTCAAAAGCATACTACAAAACAATTAAAGCAAAAGCCAAATTCTCCAGAAAATTCCTGAGGATTAACATTATTCATAAATCATTTCAAGATATAAGGGGCCCAAACTACCATTTTTCCGCCAAAATTGCAAATCTGGAATGGAGTTTTATTTGCTTGCTGCACTTTTTATTTTGCGCCACGAACCTCTAATCAGGACAACATCATGTTAACACATGATAAAAAAAAAACCCAACAACAACTGGAATCTATTTACATGTCCAGAAGAGCAAATTCATCTAGAACAAAAATTCTAATTTCACAATGAATAAACCTGTAAACAATAAAAAGATTTTCGAGTATATAAAGCCTAATTCTATGCATCTGACAATGGCACTATAGAAAATGAAATAGAATTCTTTTTGACACTTTCATTGAACTTTTCGTCTTTATATACAAAAAAGTTACATTGGATATTAATTTGAATTCTTCTACTGTCCTAAATTCCTTTGCAACAAAAAGTCTAATTTCATAATGAATAAAGATACTGAAATATTTTTTTTCTAATGGCAGGCTACAATAAGTAATGAAATGAAAAAGAAAAAGTACACAAGGAACATAAAAACAACAACGAGAAACGGAAATCACATAGTGACATGTTTAGCCCATACCCTAGTCTCCGAGTAACGACCGTACACAGTAGAGGAGAAGCTCAAATATATAAAACCTAATTCTTTTTAATTCTATACACCTGAAAATGGCACTAAATAGAATTCTTTCTTTTTGATACTTTCATTGAACTTTCGTCTTTATGTAAAAAAAGAGTTACATCGGATATTAAATTGAATAGTTTGTGGTTCGAATTATTTTTTTTTGGGGGGTGTCAATGGAAACATTCTTTCTTTAACTTTTTGGTAAAAAAACTGGAGTCTATTTAAATGTCCGGGAGAGCAAATTCCTCTGCAACAAAAGGCAGAGGATGAAATAATACCCGCAATTTTGTTTCCAAAAGAGACCAAGCGTTGAAGTGGAAGAGAAAAAAAACACCAAAGAACACAATAAATAAAAAAAGGAACAGCGCAGTGGAGACTCGAAAATACATAAATCACAATTTTATCGCCGCAAGAATAAAATAATAAAAAAATATTCAAGAAGAGGAAATAAAAAAGGGCACGAAAATGACTCTCAAAGCGTAGCCCCAGACACAGTCATTAAAGACCGTGGCCTTGAAACATTTTAACAAGCTTTCTGACTCAACACATCAAATACAAAGCATCGCTTGTTCCGCCATTTTTATTCGGTCAGAAGCTTAGCTGTGCAATCAGTGTTCGTATTACATGGGTATATTTGTTTTAATATTTAATGTTTTTTTTTCTATATTTGTTTAATACGCCATGTTTATTTATTCAATTACTCCTATCTATAATGATGTAATTTGTATTTACGAAAAGATGTTAAAATATTTTAACCCAGACATTATATATTAAATTAAATATAAAGGTTGAATATAAAGGTAATCTTTAAAAATCATGCATTACAATTCATTTTTGCTAAAAATGTATAGGTAAACTTTTAAAATAAATTCGAATATTTACTATATTATAAATTAGAATCTTATAGAATTTATAATATATTTATAAAGTCGAATATTTTATATTGGTTAAAATTAATGAATTTTAATAATGAACGAGGGGTTTGATGATCGAGTGACTAGCACATAGCGCCTCAAGTTTCGGGTTCGAGTCCCGGCAGGGCCTTGGATGTTTGTAGTTGTTCGGAATTCACTTCAGGGCGTTGAGCTGACAATCTCCCCAAAAAGAAAACATCTAATGTTTCGGAATCTGCTAGTAGGCAGACGCCCATGGTACAACAAGGACTATAGTGCCGGGGAGGTAGTTAGTTAATTAATTAATAACGAATGATTTTCAAAATTTTATCCTGTATCACTTTCAAACTAAACAATATAAAAAATTAAATTTGTTTCAAATATTTACATTACTAATTTTATACATTCTTATTTTATCCTCATGTATACTATGTGTGTTTGGTTTGTCGCTCTACGGTCATCTTGTGCACACTTTACGCTAAACAGACCGGGACCTACAGTTTAATGGGGATTCCGAACCACTAACAAACATTCATGCCACCACCAGGATTCGAACCTGAAGCCTATACTATGTGTGAGGTTCAGTTAATTGTTGTCATCCGTTCAAGACATTCTTGGGACCCCGAGGAATATCAGATTACTCGCATCAGAGGTTTGGTTTCGTTTGTCGCTCTATGATAATTTTTTGCACATTTTAGGTTAATTAGGCCAGGACTTAAGTTTTACGAGGATTCTGAACCACTTACAAACATCCATGCCACCGCAAGGAGCGCTAGCCAATTGGCCAACAGGCCGCGCGACATCAGATGAGATCAGGCTTTAGAGGACAGGATTGGAACCAAGGGGAAACGAGGACAGACCGTGCTGAGAGGAGGTGGAACATATGTGATCCTATTTGTTGATAAACTCTTTAACTGTGAATATTTAAGTAATAATTAGAATTGTAAACAAGTAACAAGTTGTGTAAATTAAGGCAGAGAGCAAAAAAATAATTATTGGATCGAGTCAGACTTACTGCATCATACCAATAAAGTGGGAGATCAGAAATGTGAGCAATTGGTAGCTCTAGATTGCAGAAGATATTCTGAAGGTGGCATATAAAAATCCAATGAAGGAACATTTGGCAGAAAAAAAAACTAAAAATCGTATTGCCATGCCCTTTGGAAAAATGGAATTCCTCTATGCAAAGCAGCTGCGTGTATGCCATACCTGTCAATTACGAATAAAAGTTAAAACAAATGACATATCGCTTATAGAAGATAGAGAGAGAACAAAAATCCGGTTCCAAGTGGTAAATGCAGATATCTTGGGACCTATAGTACCGAAATCACCACGAGTCATTAGTATGGCATATGTGTCCTTGACCATCCTTATAGCAGCTGGCATGAAGTGATACAGATGAAATTAACAGCTAAAGCAATTTATGATGCATTCATAAAAATATTTATGAGATTTGGCATTCACAGAATTATTGCAATGGATAATGCTACGAACTTTGCTGCGGAATAGTTTCGAGAATTTTTAGAACCTTTAGAAGTGGCCCCAGAACTTTCCACACTAAGGCATCTGCAATCTAACAGCCTTGCAGAATGATGGATTAAAACTATGAAGTCTAAGTTACATAAAGACATAACTTCTTAAGAACAAGATTTGGATAAGCAGTTATCATATTTGCTGTGGGTATATAGACAAATTCCAAATGCTACGACAGATGTGCCACCAATTCTATTGGTGCATGAATATCCACCTAAAGCTAGCCAAGTTCTAAAAGTCTAATGACTTCAAGATCCAAGAATTAGTTTATACCACGATCTTCAAACTTTATGAAGTTTACCATCCTCATTTATAAACATAAAATCACGAGTGAACACATTGGCATACAGTTACAAATAAGGATGTGGATTTGGTACAAAGATATAAACTATAATTTGTCGTTGAATGCATAGATCAGGTGTCTCCAAACTTTCCAGCCTTAGGGCCATACTGTTTACTCCAGTAAGTACCAAGGGCCAAAACCGTTTTCATTTTTCTGCCATTATCTATAATTTCTAGATTAGTCGCCGAGTACGCGCTCTGAGCGAGCATACGCTTGCTAAATTCGCTCGTTCAATTACTACAAACTATTATCAGTGAAAAATCACAATTACATAAATATCATTAGTATTTTTTTACAAGTGGATACCCCGCGCTTTCATTCGCGTTAATTTAGCTTTTCCGTTCCTGAGGGAATTTCAGGATAAAAATCACAGGTTTGATTCATGATATATACATTCCAAACAACGATATACATACATATGCGATACTCTTTACCCCAACATAACTACCGAGGGTAACCGCGGGATGTTCACTAGTTTATAATGTTAGTGGGATTCATTTCAATTATTTGTTAGTTGTTATGCTTAAGTTAAATTTTCTGCGTATTATGCTTGTCATTAAGCTTTACCTAGCAAGTCAATAAAACCAAGTTATTATCATCCTGCATTTTTTTATCCAACTTATTACTGCAACAATAAGCTATTCGCTGTCGCGGGCCGGATTGATGACACTGGCGGGCCGTAGTTTGGAGACCCCTGGCATAGATAGTCAATCAAATTAAATATTTAATGATATTTTTTTCCTGCAAATAATACCATTAATTTATTGATTATTAAGTTTTCACATTTTTAAAAGGTTAAATGATTATCGAAAGTAATGAGAACGATGGAAAAGTTTATTCTTCATAAGCTATCAAGCACGGCGATTTTTCCAACCGTAATACAAACTGTATTAGAGTAACAGAAGAACAATTACTCAAAAGGACATGGTTTTCATTTATATTAATATATATTGCTTTACACAATGTCAAGTTAAGAATTTGAAAATTTTTAACAATAATTGATGATTTAGAGATATCATCCTGACTTTTTTAATTTGATAGCTTAGCACTGATTAAGTAGCTGTGTTTAGTAATCATTAATTTCCATTAGTGAATAATTTGTCATATTTAAAATTAGTTCCCAATTTCAATATTAAAATGTTTTAATTGTTTTACACCACTATGTTTTGCTACAAAAGTTTGTTATAACTAAAGCCGATTACATTTATCACCTGTATTTTAAAAATAAAAATTTGTAACAGAAATTTCTATTATAAATTTAGAATATTTAATATAAATTTACAACATAAAATACCAGAAATACTATAACTTTTACAGAAGTATTGATTGCCACGTACTAATGCATTCAATTTCTGATTATACAATTCTATTTATAAAACAGTTGTAGTAATACTATAACTATAAAATAATAACTATATTATAGCTATAGTATATATTTTAGTAACTACAATAACTATATTGCCAGTCGCATTTATCATCTATAGTTTAAAATATAAATTTTGTGTCATAAATTTCTATTATACATTTCGAATATTAACATACATTTAAAACATGAAATACCACAAATATTAGAACTCTTATAGAATCATTGATTCTCACTTACTAATGCATACAATTTCTAATTATACAATAATAAAACTATTTTAGAAATATTATAAATGCCACCATCGCCGGTTATAACACCTGCATTTAAAAAATAAAAATTTGTAGCAGAAATGTCTATAATAAGTTGAGAATATTTTTATAGATTTACAACATAAATTACCACATAGGAATGTTATAGAATCATTAATTGTCAAGTATTAATGCCTGCAATGTGTAATTATACAACTCTAATTATAAAACTGTCTTAGAAATACTATATTAATTAATTCCCAAGAAAGAAATTAAAAATTCTCACCATTGAGGATTCATTAAATAGAATATACCAAGTCTACCCATGTTATTAAAAAACATAATTCAAAATGAAATTAAAGTTACAGCCAGAAATAACAAATACAGTAACAAGTTAAAAAAACTCTTAAAATTCTTCAACAATTCATTTTTATGAAGACGTCAAATAAATTATCTAGTTATTTTAAAGTTATTAATGGTAAAGACAAAACGACATGTAAATATATAGAACAAGTAGCAATGAAAATAAAGAGAAAGGGTTGAAACAATCGAATGTTATTGATTACTTTTCTATTTTTTATTTTCTATAAATTTACAACATAAAATACCAGAAATACAAGAATTATTACTGAATCATTGATTGCCTCATACTAATACATATAATTTCTAATTTAATAAAACAGTTTTAGAAATACTAGGACTACAACAATCGCCATCTAAATTTATCACCAAAATTTTAAAAATAAAAATTCGTAGCAGAAATTTATATTATAAATTTAGAATATTTAATTTAAATTTACAACATAAAATACCGCAAATACGGAAAACTCTTACCGAATCCTTGTTTGTCACGTACTAATTAATGCATACAATTTCTAATCATACAACAGTTTTAGAAATACTATTACTATAATAATAGCTACATTATAGTTATAGTATATGTTATAATAACAATAACTATAACTATACTTATATCGCCAGTTACATTTATCATCTGCATTTTAAAAATAAAAATTCGTAGCAGAAATTTATATTATAAATTTAGAATATTTAATATAAATTTACTACTTAAAATACCACATATACTGGAACTCTTTTAGAATCATTGATTTTTACGTACTAATGTATACAATTTCTAACTACTCCTCATCTACTTATAAAACAGTTTTAGAAATGCTACATTAATTAATTCCCAAGAAAGAAAATAAAAATTCAATTCTTTGATTATTCATTTAACAGAATTTAAGAAGTCAATTCCTATTATTAAAAAACATAATTCAAAATAAAATAAACGAAATTAAAGCTACAGTTAAAAATAACTTAAATACTACAGTAACAAGTTAAAAAGCTCATTCAAAATTCGTCAAACAATTTATTTTTATGAAGACGTCAAATAAATTAACTAGTTATTTTAAAATTATTAATGGAAAATACAAAACGACATGTAAATATATGGAACATGTAGCGATGAAAATAAAAAGAATTGGTTGAAACAAATGAATGTTATTGATTGCTTTTCTAATTTTTATTTTCTATAAATTTACAACATAAAATACCACAAATACTAGAACTCTTAGAGAATTATTGAATGTCACGTACTAATGCATACAATTTCTAATTATACAACAATTTAGAAATACTATAACTATAATAATAACTATATTATAGTTATACTATATATTATAGTAACAATAACTATATCACCAGTTGCATTTATCATTTGTATTTAAAAAAAAAAAATTCGTAGCAGAAATTTATATTATAAATTTAGAATATTTAATATAAATTACCAACTTAAAATACCACACATACTGGAACTCTTTTAGAATCATTGATTGTCACATACTATTGTATACAATTTCTATTATAAATTTAGTATATTTAATATAAATTTACAATTTAAAATGCCACAAATTCTACATACAGTTAAATATTGCTTGCTTAGTACATGGCAATCAAGGATTCTATAATACATACAATTATTGCAAATTTATAATATATAATATAAATAAATAACATAAAATACAGCAAATACCAGAATTCATGGAATCATTGATTGTCACATACTAATGCATACAATTTCTATTATAAATATACAACTCTATTACTAAATATACAACTCTCTACTCTATTTATAATACAACTCTACTAATAAAACAGTTCTTAAGAAATACTATATATATTAATTTCCAAGAAAGAAAATAAAAATTCAAACCTTTGATGATTCATTCAATAGAATATAACAAGTCTATTCATATTATTAAAAAATAATTCCAAATAAAGCGAACTCAATTCAAGCTCCAGTTAAAAATAACATAAATACAGTAACAAGTTTAAAAACTCATTCAAAATTCGTCAAACAATTTATTTTTATGAAGACGTCAAATAAATTATCTAGTTATTTTAAAATTATTAATGGTTAAAGACAAAACGACATATAAATATATGGAACAAGTAGTGACGAAAACAAAGAGAAAGGGTTGAAACAATCGAATGTTATTGATTGCTTTTGTATTGGGTGCTGGCATTCTGTCAGTTGCCGAGCCCTAACTAACATGCATTATTAATATTCGGTTTACTCATTAAAATAAATGTTTTACGGCTTCTAGTATATTGCACTGCGGCAGTGAAACCTATGCTATACAAAACACCATTATTAAACCAGAAGATGTATACGTTTTAAATGGAAACAGATTTGCGATCCATTACGATGTGGTAATTTCGAATTGATTTAAATGGAACCATGGTTATGAATCACTTTGTGGTATAAAGTTATTTATGGTTTTCTTAAAAATCATTTCTTTGTTTGTATTTAAAAGAAAACGAATGTATTGCGTCCCTGAATTATTATTATGAATACTTAGTAATATAAAATGTATTTCTTAATTATCAGAATTCAAAGGCAAATAAATAATAGTAATAATAATAAATCAGAAGATATTTAAGAAGTTCAAAAGAAGTTATTTATACATTACTATAAAAGTCTTTATTGAAGTTTATTAATGATATATATTTCATAACAGCTCAGTTTGTTTTATAGTATCTTCTTAGTATAAATACCAAATGCGAGAATGGTGAATATTTATGATAAAGGTAATAAGTAATAGTAAAGTTTATGATAAATATTAAAATGTAAGTTAAAAAATAAAAATTATAAAATGTAAATGTAATTAATAAATTATAAATTCAGATAATAGATAATAAATTATAAATAGTTAATTCATATCATAAACAGAAATTGTAACCGTGCTTCCTCCTACACACTGGCATGAGCGCCCCCTTTTGGAATTCAGGCGAAATTGTCAATAGGCCGCGAGATTTTCACTTGAAGTTTGGTTTGGTTTGTCGGTCTCGGTCATTTTTTGCTCACTGTTGGCTAATTAGACCTAGAGTTTAACGTGAATTCCGAACTATTAACAAACAACCATGCCCCCGCCAGGATTGCGAACCGGAAGTCTGTGGTACCACAGGCCAGAGCGCTGGTCAAATGGCCATTACTTTTACCCGAGAGAAAGTACAGAGCAACCTCGGCCTTCTGTTGAGAAAATATATTTCCTGAGAGAACATATATGTAACGCACCCTACACGTTCCCGAGTAATCCTTCCATGAATCTGTAATTATATGTTTTTAAATGTGTTAAATATTGACTCTTTTTAATTGTAGGTGTGTGGTGTTTGTACACGTGTAAATAAAGCTGTGAGTTCTCAAACCTTTGTCTAAATCCATTTACACCCAGTTACAATCAAGTTGCTCAACCTACACACAACGAAAATAAAACTCAAACAGTAAGAGGAATGAATTAATATGGATTTGTATGTGAATCAAAATACAAATATTATTTCAAAGTCAGATAGCACCAGAATAATTATATTTTTAGTTATTTATATTACTTGCAATTACGTACTAAAAAACAACAACTTTACTTTAAAATGGCGAAGTCTTGTATAAAATCTAGGATACATTTATATAAACTTCAAGGGCCTACGTAGGCCATCAAAGGCTTGTATTAAAAATACTGAATATATTCAACAAAGTATTTAATACAAAAATTATCTTCAGAAATCTTTAAGACAAACTATATGTATATTTGATTAATGCAAAACAAGGTATAACTTTAAGATCAAAATGATATTACAGAATCTTACAAAAAATTACAAGGTATTGAAAAGTATTTCAGCAACTCTATTTCATTAATTTATTTTGAGTAATTTTATCCAATGAAATGTTACATTTGGTAAAACGAAAACATATTGTAAAAAATGGAAAAAGTTTATAATTTTTGACATAAAATGTTTCTCAATTTTTCAAAACAGAAAACAACTCACTTTCAAACATATTTGAATTTAATCTACTATCTCAAATTAAAAGCTCGTTTTTCCGCATATACGGAGCTAACTTCAAAATTAAACATTTTCGGAAAACATCTTTCAACAATAACATTTACTAAAGCCAGAATTTGTTTTGAGGAACAAAGGAATATCTTAAGAGCATTCCTTCAAGAGGAACCAAAGTTGTACTAATGGCAACTTTTACTTGTTTATTACATAAAAGAAGTCACCATCCTATATTTAACATTTTACAAATGGATACTCTTTAACAATGACTACCATCGTTCATTTGGACAGGACAAAAAATGCTACAGAGCTACATGCGTGTAAAAAATAACAGATTATTAAACATCTTGGCTGCTTTCCATTAAAGTATGTATATTTTACCATACTTAAACACATAATCTTTTTTCAGAAAATTATTAGGCAATCAAAGTGAGAGTTTTTGCTAAATATTATGTGTTATTGTCTTTAGATACTTCTGACGTGAAAAAAGTTAGAATCTTGAATATAATTAAGTCATTGTTTAAATCAAACTATCAATTTTCGTGCTGAATGATGATTTGCTACTTTGCCAAAACTTGCTGAAGTTAAAATTATGTTGCATTAGTTTTTTTTATTACCAAAGGATCATTTATTCTTTTCATATAATACAGTAAATAATCCTTTAAATATAGTCTTAAATCATGCGTAATCTGAACTTCTTATAAATATATAAGTTAAGATTACGCATGATTTAAGACTATAAAATAAAACTTATTACATAGTGATAATATTTAATGCACAGTAATAATACGTTTATTCAACACATAGCTACGATTTGAAAAACTCATTAATCAACATCGCCCATGAAAAAAAAATTGAATGCATTGAATGTACACTGAAGTGACAAAAGTCATGGGATAGCAATATGCCAAATTTTCAGATGGCAGTAGCATCGCGTAGAACAGGTATAAATGCGCAGTGCTTTCGCAGAGATTTCATTTCTGTTCAAGTTATTCAGTGAAGAGGTTTTTGACGTGATGACCGCACGACGGGAATTAACAGACTTTGAACGCGGAATGTTAGTTGGAGCTAGACGCATGGGTCATGCCATTTCGGAAATCGTTAGGGAATTCAACATTCCCAGATCTACTGTGTCAAGAGTGTGCCGAGAGTATGAAATTTCAGGCATAATATCCCACCATGGACAGCGCAGTGGTCGACTGCCTGAACTTAACGACCGAGACCGGCGACGTCTGCAAAGAGTCGTAAATTCTAACAGACAAGCAACACTGCGTCAAATAACCGCAGAAATCATTGTGGGACGTACAAGGGACTTGTCTGTTAGAACTGTGCGGAGAAATTTGGCTTTCTTGGGCTATTCCAGCAGAAGACCGATTCGAGTGCCTTTACTGACAGAACGACATCGCTTGCAGCGACTCTCGTGGGCACGTGAGCATATCGGTTGGTCCCTAGAAGAATGGAAAACCGTGGCCTGCTCCGATGAGTCACGATTTCAGTTGGTAAGAGCTGATGGTAGGGTTCGAGTGTGGCGCAGACCCCACGAAGCCATGGACCCAAACTGTCAGCAAGGCACTGTTCAAGCTGGTGGTGGCTTCGTAATGGTGTGGGCTGTTTTTTCATGGCATGGACTTGGTCCTCTGGTGCGACTGGACCGAACATTGACTGGAAATGCTTATGTTCAGCTACTTGGAGATCACTTGCAGCCATTCATGGACTTCATTTACCCAAACAACGATGGGATTTTTATAGATGACAATGCGCCATGTCACCGGGCCACAACTATTTGCGATTGGTTTGAAGAACATTCTGGACAATTCCAACGAATGATCTGGCCACCTAGATCGCCCGACATGAATCCCATCGAGCATTTATGGGACATCATCGAGAGGTCTGTTCGTGCCCAAAATCCTGCACCATCAACGCTTTCACAATTATGGACGTCTATCGAGACAGCATGGCTCAATATTCCTGCAGAAGACTTCCAACGACTTGTTGAGTCCATGCCACGTCGAGTTGCTGCACTTCGCCGGGCGAAAGGAGGGCCGACACGATATTAAGAGGTATCCCATGACTTTTGTCACTTCAGTGTATATTGCAACACATAGAAAAAAACTGAAATTGTATAGCATGCTATCTTACAATAATCAGATTTACTCTTGTGCATTCGAGTTATATGGTATCAGATTAATTAAACAAGAAAATAACTTAATTATTATTAAATCAATTAAGCAGCTGAAAAAATTAGTCTTGAAACTCAATGTTCATTTTCTTTTCAAGCAAGTAAAACAAGATAGTTGAAGTAGTAATATTTAACACTTAGTAATAATATGATTATTCACCACAAAAGTTATGATTTGAAAAACTTATAAATCGACATTGCCCATGAAAAAAAAAAAAATGCATTGAAAGTGTATTACAACACATTGAAAAAAAACCGCTTCTGTGAAATAGTGCAGCACGTTATCTTACAATAATCAGATTTACTCATGTGCATGCGAAATATATGGTATCAGATTAATTAAACAAGAAGAAGAAAGTTATTATTAAATTAGTTATATAGTTGAAAAAATTAGTCCTAGAATTCAAAGTTCATTTCCTTTTCTAGCAAATAAAACAAGAGTGAATGAGTAGAAGGTGTATGAAGTACATGCAGTCTTAATCTATGTATCTATCTCATGTATCTCTTAATCTATCAAAGTATTATATTTGATCTAAATAGACCTCCATTACTTAATTGTTTGGAATTCGTTAAAAATCCAAACTACTTAAGTACTTGTACTAGAAAGTACTCCTTGTAGAAGAAATCTCAACTCCTTTTATTGGTCTTCTCTATGAACAATTAAATGTTTAGATATTCAACAGATTATTGACATCAACGAAATAATTTTTATTCGGAAAAAAAAGACGTATATCGAATTTTTAAATCTTTAAACAGAACCACTTATTTGGCGCTACTTTACATTCATTAAGAAATCATATTTCTCTCTAATTTAAAATATGGTAGCATATAGCCAATTCTATAAGTTGTGAATAATTAATTATG
Organism: Caerostris darwini; assembly: GCA_021605075.1. Taxonomy (NCBI): domain Eukaryota; kingdom Metazoa; phylum Arthropoda; class Arachnida; order Araneae; family Araneidae; genus Caerostris; species Caerostris darwini. The sequence continues at coordinate 80,550 of BPLQ01005022.1, forward strand.
TAGTTCATGGCAAATGAATACACTTGACCGCTTGCGGATTTGAATTATGTAACTTTTGCCATCAAAATTATCAACTGAATTCCACTAAGGACTCATTTTCATGTACGTGTTTTGAGCGAAGTGATTCTCGTGAGAGAAAATCACATTCAAGATTGGAAAGAGAACTCTAAGAACTCATTTCAAGCATGGACATGAAAATAAGTGACCATGAAAGATAGTGTTTTGGATTGCATTACATTAAATATGCATTTGGTTGCAAGGGAATGGAAACTTCAACTTTTGCCAATGAAGTCAACTTGCCATTCTCATCTGCAGTTTTGGTAGATGATTGCTGTTACCTTCAATGTTAAGCTATATCAGTTTGTAAACAATCCACAAAATTAGTCATTAGGAAATTCACCAACATTAGATACTCAAATTTCTACAAAATTTTATACTATGAATATCAAATATATTTATTTTCCAATTAAAAATAAAACCTATCATTTTGATAGTATATCTTTATTTTACCACTTTTTTATTATCTTTTTGATCACTCCTATCTTTAACGTTTGAACTACATTAGTTTGTGAACAATCCACAAAATTATTCATTAGGAAATTCACCAATATTAGATATTAAAATTTCTTCAAAATTTTATACTATAAAAGGCAAATATGTTTTTTTTTTGCCAATTAAAAATAAAACCTAACTTTTATTTATTTTGATCTATATATTTGTTTTATACAAATTTAAAACTGTCTGTATTTAAAAGCTTCAAAATAATGTTTTCAAAAATATATTATTTTTATTCGAATGCAATTAAATTAATTGATTATTGTTTAGGAATTCAATAGCTTTAAATTTTAACTAATTACTTCAATTTATTATTTATATTTTTCCAAGTGTATTAAAGAATACGAAAAAATGTATTAAGATTCAAAAAATTTCTCTCTAATTTACCTTTCGTAAACAAATTAATTTTATTTACATAGATATTCCTATACAAATATTTATTTGCTGTATTAATTAAAGTTATTTTACTTTTTTAAGACATTCAAACGAGGCTTTGTGTTTGTTGGATGCAAAATAAGTAAGCAATTAGGAAAAATTCAAATTTCAAAACTAAGAATTTTTCAAAAACTATTTATACTGTTAAATAATGCAACAAGGAACGATGTTTTGGATGTGGTCAAAAATGGTGAATCGATCACATTTGCAGTTTGGCGTTCGACGATATTTTTCTTTACTAGTATTACTTAGTTTACGACTCGGGGAAAGTGCGTAGCTGTAAAAATCAGCAACATGGTTTGAAGAAGATTTGAAACATTGTATATATAGTTATACATTCGTTTCCTTTAACTTTTACACAATCTTTTTTTTTTTCGTTTTATTCTTTTCAACGTACGGTATCATGGCAGCTGAAACGGAAAGCATTTTTAAGGTCATACGCTCAACACTGCAAACAATTATGCTTTAAAAATAGAAAACGTGAGCAGTGGATGGTAGAAAAAATAAACAAATTCTGACACTCAAATGGAAGTTGGAAATGTTTAGTTTTCATGAGTAGTTTATTTATTATTCTGCAACCAGATGTGTCTAGTCGTTGCCAGGCTTTATGAATTAATTTGAATGTCAAGTGTTAATAATGCAAAATTCGAATTCTGATAAAATTCCACGTGTAATATGACGTAAGTAAGCAAATGTTTGAGTTGTTTCTCTATGTATGTACAAGTCAATAACACTAAGAAGACAAACACAACATTTAAAAATAGATAGATGATATTTGTATAATATAAAATGAGATTAATAAATCTTAAATTATAATATAATATAATTAAAATTTCTGCTTTATGTCTGAAAAAATAAAACAGTGCAGCAATAATGTGAATTAATCTGTACATTGTTTTATATAATAATAAAAATAATTTGAATACACATAAAAATAAATATTATATAAAATTAAACATGTTACATTATATTGTTATTTTATATACTATCTGAAGTATAATGAAGCTTATTATACTTATGTACAATGCATAAAAAAATGTTATGATTAAGAATGTCCTGTGAATCTGATCTGATGCTGAATCTGACATTAATAAAAACAATTTGAATCTATATAAAAAAATAATAAAAATAATTTGAATATATATTGGAGGATGTTGTTTATTCTAGGACGTAATTTGGAAAAGTGTTAGTATTCAGAGATGTTACTTAACAAGCAAAAGAAATGCTGGATCTGATGGGTGATAGTTGATTGTATACTGTTTTTCTATAAGTACTTTCCATATATATAAGTAATCCATATTTTTTAAATCTTTATACAAGCTAGTATATAATTACAAATATTTTTGTATGATAATACATAAATTATTTTTGCATATATATACAAGTCAATTTATAAGTATATGTATGTCAATATGTATCATCATGTATCAAGTATATATAAGTAAATAAACAATGTAAATTGAATTTAAGTCTTAGAAAAACACATATTATAAATTTATATACTATTTGAAGTAGAATAAGTTTCATGTATAAAAAGTTATGATTAAGAATGTCCTGTGAAGTTGCTTACTATTTTATTGTCAATCTAGACAAGATTGTCTTCCAAGGAAAAAATTTGCTAGTCGCTGATAGTGAAACATAATATAGTTTGCTTTTATTGCATAGCGAGTAAAAGTAGTAAATCTTCCTTTTTTTCTAGAATTGAGAGTAGTAATGCTTACAAAGGGCACAAAAATATTCACAATTGTGTATTGAAGAAAACTTGAAAAGGTGGACGTTTTGAAAACGCTTGTAAAAAAATCAGTTCAAGACATCCAGTTTTAGTACCAGGTAATACATGGAATCTTCTTTTGTTTTTTTGAGTATGTAATTTAGAAAACTGTTTTTCTACAAGTTTTCCGTACTTTTAAAAGTTTTATACAAACTAGTATTTAATTAAAAATATTTTTGCATGATTTGTATTAGTGAGTAATTAATCATTGCATAGAATTTAATTTTCAGAAAAAAAAAATTTCTGCTTAAGCGAGTTGTGTACTTGAATGTTTAGTGTTTATTTACTACAGATATAGAATATTGTTTATTTTATTTTTATATAAATTTTAATATCTTTCAATGCCTAGTATAAAACCAATTGCCAGATATAATATACAGATGTATGATAATCCATAAGATATTTCTGAAATTGCTTTTTGTCAATTCCGTCAATAGACGCTATAAATAAGCTATCGCATACAGAGATGATACGTGGAGTTGATAATGTAAAAAAAAGTTGTAAAATGACATTAATAGCTGAATAGAGTTACCTTATTGTCTTGGTAACTTTAGAAATTAAATTTTTACAAGCGTCTTTAAAAATACCTTACGAATCTTGCTTTTGCAATTTAATTTTTACTTCGCTCTATACTTTTCGTTTTTAAAATACTATACAATATTATAAAAGACCACAGACAACAACACACAACACTTTTCAATATTTTTCATTGGCAGAAGGGAGAAATAAATCACTATGACATTAAATAGTACAAAAAATGCATACATGAGTATTATAGGCATAATTTAGACCTGTAATCTTGCTTCCTCCTACACACTAGCAAGAGTGCTCCCTTTGGCGTTCAGGAGAAACGGTCAGTAGGCCTCGAGAGTCACCCGAGAGGAAGTACAGCGCAACTTGGGCACCCACTAAGAAGCGTTTAGTTTATAATCTCTCATCCCGAGAGAAAATACATTTAACTCAACCCTGAGTATTAGTTGGCCTATACGCACTCAACCGGAGAGAAAGTATATTTCACGAACCCTGAGCGTTGCTGAGTATTGGGTTTTCGGCTTAGAAGTGGAATTCTTCCACGAATCTATAATTATATGCCATTAAATGTGTTAAATATTGTTTGTCCCTAATTGTATGTGTGTAGTGTTTGTGATTGTGTAAATAAAGCTGTAATTTCTCCAACCTGTTCTTCAAATATCTGAACCGAACCACACTTATTTACAATCTTGTTGCCCAACCTGAACACTGCAAACCCGCTTTATAACGTTTATACGTCAATATTAAAAAAAAGAATTAAAACATGTGAACTGCAAATAATTTAATGAAGAATATATTTGAATATGTATTTACTAAATATTATAAAGAGAATGTGTACAATGCTTATAAAACTGAAATAATTTTGATACTCAAATGTCTACAAGTCATTGACATTTACTAAATAAAAGATATTTGTCAAAAAGGCTTCTCCATTAATCTTTCATGTATTATTTTAAAAGCAACTTTTAAATTTAAAATAAATTTCATTGGATATGGTTACTTAGAAAAATATTTGACTACACATGCTTTTTTTCAGTCTAGACTTCATATATTAAAGTTCATTCTATTAAGTTTTAAAGTTCCTTCTGTTTAAGCAAATTATTTCTGTTTATAATTTAAATTCTGAAATTTCACTAAAGTTTATACTTTTACTAAAAGTTCTGATTTATAAACTTTTATTATACATTATATTAGAATTAAAGTAAATATTTTAAGAATATTCGGCAATCTGTTTTTAGATTAAATAGTTGAGTTAGTTTTCTTCAAAATTCACAGACAAGTTTTTTTTTTATAAAATTATAATCTTAAATCTATATACATTTTATCATACACTATATTGATAATTTTATCAAAGGTTGTATATGACATTGGTAGTTCGGACAGAAGTTGTATATGACATTGATAAAGACAGAGATTGTACATAACATTGCTAGTTTTGTCAGGGGTTGTCAAGTGCACTGTAATAATAATGTGGACAGATATTCAACATTGCATACATTAGTAGGTTGGACAGTGATTGTAATAACCTCCTCGCTCCGACCTCGCACTTTCTTGTCGTCTGATGCATTTATAGCATGACAATAGGACGGTGAAGCAACTAGTCCTTAAATTGTATGAGGTTCTAGAGTTTAGCCCATACCCTGCCGCTGCAGCAGAACTCTTAAGAATTTTAACCAGCGGCGAGAGGTAGGATCACAGCGACAAGCTTTAAAGACGCCGGGGTCTTGCCCGCCTAGTGCCACTGCTGGTGCAGATCTTAGTGGTAGTAAATACTCAAGTGAGAACTTTGAGGAATAAAAGTTGGTGAGAGGCTCCATGTCAGTCGGCTTTAAATCCGACATGAAGCGAGATATTGACAATGCCATTTGATGATCGGTAGATGATCCAAAGCTAGCAGGTGATTAGTAGTACTCCTCATTAAAATAAGTTGAAGGCAAAAAGTGGCAAACCCACATATTGCACCACACAAATAAAACCCGAAGACCTCATGCGTTTGATTAGTGTTGTGGCCAAATAGTTAACGATATACCACATTCTTCCCCATATTCTGTAGCAACATTAATATGGAGCAGTGGGTTTGCCGTGAACGAATATCTAATGGAGCCACAGTCAAGGGAACGTGTTTGGCAGAATTAGCGGAGTTGAATGATCCTGCTGAATTTGATTTTAGTCTAACTCCTTGAAGAGACATGAAGGGTATAGTAAAGTTTGAGGCCCACTACTCCGCAAATGAAATACCACTACTTTCATCATGTCTTTACTGAGTCAGTGAAGCAGGGAACTTTCTTTTCTCACCACTCCATCTCTGTAACTAGGGTAAGTAACTCCTATTAGTTAAATAGAGGAATATCGGTGAAAGGAATTAAGGGGAGAACAGTGTCTTTTAGCTGCCTGGGGCTTCGGGAAGACTTTTAGAAACCCAGAACACTCCCACCAGGAAAAATGACCATCTTGAAGGAAGATGCTTTACATACCACAATCACTATCGAGCCACCTCGTTTCTGAAAGCAATGACTTCAACAATTTCGCTAGCGGATTCGAATCTGGTTCTGTCGCTAGTTGCGCACATTGCCACGAGTTTCACTGCTAATGCACAAATCTATCATTGACTACAAGACAGATGTCTTTAAAATTTACATTAACTATAAGGTTTCTGGGCCAATAGTACAGACGTCATATTCCGCAAAATGCCTTCCGCTTACACTTGTGCAAAAGCGTGTATGATTGAAGTGGAGTCAAGCAGATAAATTCTTGATAATTAATCAGTAACATTAAATATTATTTAATAAAATTTCTAGATACTTTTTGTATCCTGATTCTCATTCTGCAACGATATACTATAGGAAATACCTGCAATCAGTTTTTACTTTTAATTCATAGAAGTTGCTTCCATATTTTGTTTTTACTTCCAATATATAATGCCTTCCATTTTAGAAGAATTGTACTAATAACCTTGTTAGAAAGCTGTACACACTTTCATATCTTTGATATAAGGACTGCATTATTTTGAAAGTACAGAGATAACATCCCTCTGTATGACGCTTATCTGCTTCAAGTAAGAATCAAGATCATGTTGCACCTCATGAATGATAAGGACTAATTTATTCACTTACTGGGAATCAAAGACACTTGCGAGATATCAGGAGAATAGTAATATCAAAACATTTTTTTTCCTAATGCAACTGGCAAACATTTATACAGCTGTCTTGGATGCCTTAAGGCAAACGCTGCACAGACGTTACTCACTTTGCATTACCCAAGGACGCGTGTGACTTGAAGTTAAGCCACAGACGCGGAGTAACAATGCCCCCGCAACGCTCTACGATCCTATTAGACCGAGACCTATGTTTTAAAGTGGATTCCGAACCACTACAAACATCCATGGTACCGCCGGGACTCGAACCCGAAACCTGTGGTACCGAGGGCTAGCCCCTTGGCCATTCAGGCCCCTTATCAAAATATTGTGATTTCATCTGAATTAGAGCATGAATGGAATGCTGTTGGAAGATAAGTTTCGTCACTAGTGTTAATACCGGGGCCTGAATGGCCAAGTGGCTAGCGATCTGGCGCTCGGTACCACAGGTTTCGGGTTCGAGTCCCGGCTGTGCCATGGATGTTTGTAGTGGTTCGGATTCCCCTTTAAGCTGTATGTCCCGGTCTGTTTAGCCTAAAGTGTGCACAAGATGACCGTAGAGCGACCAACCAAACCAAACTAGTGTTAATACCAGCGAGTGCTTCAGTACTCAAACAACTGAAGTCTCAAAGTTTGATCTAGAAAGTTTCTCCTGAGCAACTGATTAATAGCTTCTTCTACAGTATCAACAAGAGTAAGCAATACAAGAATAATCTTGCGTTAATTAACCACATCCCTTATGAGCGTCTGCGAAGCTTTTATTAATAACGGAAATCCCAAAGTGGCAACTTATGATCCAAACAAGATTACTACCAAATTAAAAGCATTGCATTCCTTTCTGAGACATAAAATTTCTATATACTTTTAGAAGTCTCACTCGACTACGGTTAATCTCTTAAAAATATTTGCACACATAGCAATGAAGCTTAACTTTTGGACACCGAGTGCATATTTTTATAATTATTATAATAAATACATTTTATTATAATTAGTATTCGGTATTAAAAAGAATCAATGATTGCCTGTGTATCTGTTAAACAGTATTTATATTTAGTGAAGTTAGATGATTAAAATTATACTGAAAACCATTCATTTCTCATACTAGTAACTATGATACAACATTTTATTAAAAAATAGCATTTTAATTACTTTTATAAATGATACAAATATTTTAAAATAATATTTTATAAATGATAAAAAAATTTTTTAAATGATATTTTATAAATGATAAAAATCTTTTACATTTCGTCAGGATAAGAACTTTCTAATTACATAAAAACTGTATATTTTTTGACAAATTATCAAAATGTAAACGGATATTAGAATTAAATTGATTGTTTTGCATATATTGTCTGTGTGATTGTTGCATCCTTATTTGTTACTTTTAAGAAATAAGGATAAATCGATAATGTGAGATAAATCAATAATGTGTGACTGTTGTATCCTTATTTGTTACTTTTAATAAATAATGATACATCGATAATGTGTGATTGTTGCATCCTTATTTGTTACTTTTAATAAATAAGGATAAATCGATAATGTGAGATAAATCAATAATGTGTGACTGTTGTATCCTTATTTGTTACTTTTAATAAATAATGATACATCGATAATGTGTGACTGTGGCATCCTTATTTGTTACTTTTAATAAATAAGGATAAATCGATAATGGCCGATAAAGTGAGCGCTCTGGCGCTCGGTGTCAAATGCCATGGATGTTTGTAGTGGTTCGGAATCCACTTTAAGCCGTAGGTCCCAGTCTTCTATGACTGTAAGAGCATCACGGAGCAAAAGTCAGGCTTCTACCTACGGGGTGCTCCATCACAACAGAAGCTGCTTCCTTCCCCTTCAATCATGAGTCCATATGGGCTCGTGGGCTTGGCCAGCCAAGTGGGATAAGAAACAACAACAACAACAGGATAAATCGATAATGTGAGATAAATCAATGATGTGTGACTGCTGCATCCTTATTTGTTACTTTTAATAGATAATGTTACAGCAGTCGCATATTATCGATCTATACTCAATTGAAGTAGGCAATACACACAAAACAATCAATTTCACTCTAATATCCATTTAAGTTTTCCTAATTTGTTTGAAAAAGCATACAGTTTTTATGTATTTAAAAATTCTAATCATGACCAAATAGATACAAAGTTCAAGAAAAAAATTCTAATTTTTTTGTTGCTTAAAGATAACTTATTTTAAAATCAATAATAAAACATAAACCCTTCTTAATGTACAATAAAATATAAATCTAAAAAGAAAGAAAAAAGTGATTTTTCTGCTTTCATAATTAATATTCAATCTTTTGTTTTAGAAAGTAATATCCATCAACTTATATTTACATAAAAAATATAAACAGGATGAAAACAGGTTTAAAAATATTTTACTCACACGTGACTTTCAACGGCAACATTTTATGAAATTTTATTCAATACATACAGTGGGCCACAAAATTGAATATACACCTTAGAAACTTAGAGACTTTTTGCAATTACAAATTAAATATTGCTTTAAGATGATTGAATTTTTTACCTTATATACTTTATTCTATGCTTTACCGTATTATACTTATAAAATTGTTACGTTTATTTATTTTTTACGGAAAAAAAATAAAAGATCTGAGACGAGAGGAAAAACACCACCACAAAAATAAGTATACACCTTTATTAATTTCCTTTTAACGTACAAATTAATATTTTGTTGTATAACCTTTTGCTTGAATTACAGCTTGTAATCTTCTGGACATAGATTCTACTAGTGTTTTAGTGGTTTCAACAGAAATTTTAGCCCATTCTTCTCTCAGAACCTTCTTGAGAGCTTCCTTGCTTGTGATTTCGTGCTCATGTACAGCTTTCTCTAATTTCGACCACAAATTTTCGATGACGTTTAGGTCTGGAGACTGGGCTGGAGTGTGTAATTGCTTCTTGCAATGGTACAGCAAGTATAACTGCACAATCTTCGCTGTATGCTTGGGGTCGTTGTCCTGCTGGAATATGAAACTTGACCCAAGCCCCAACTTACTGGCACTTTTTTTCAAGTTATCATTTAAAATCCCCAAATATATATGTTTGTCCATAATACCGTCAATAAAATCAAGCTCTCCAACTCCTCCAGCCGACATACAACCCCAAACGAGGACAGATCCACCTCCGAACTTGACTGTCTTAATGGTGTTTTTAGGTGCCAGTGCTTTCCCAGCTTCTCTCCTTATTTTAAATCGTCCATTGCTTCCATAAAGATTAAACTTACTTTCATCAGAAAATATTACAGTGTTCCAGAAAGAAATAGGCTTTAAACGATGTTCTTTGGCGAAAATCACTTTCTTTTGTCTATTCGCATACTTGATTAGTGACATGGCCATGAAACCCATATTGGTGAAGGGTACGTCGAATTGTTTCAACTGAGATCTTTTTCCCGATTGTAGAGGACATCGATAAAGCTAGTTTAGAGGCACTCACCCTCGGATCTTTCTTTACTAAGTGAATGATCTTCCTCTTCGCTGTAGTACTCAGTATTTCTTTAGGTCCTCTTCCAGGAATATTGGCCGCAGATCCTGTTTTTTTATACTTATGTAGTATTTTTTGGACACAATCATGAGTTACACCAATCAACGAAGCGATTTCTCGAAGAGATTTGCTCTCTTTCGACCATTTTACAACCAATAAACGCTCAGATTCAGTAGTTTCTCTACGAGCTCATTTTACGATTTTTAATGAGAAAAAATACTATTTAAAAGCGTTGAAGTGCAATAGCACGTGTTATAAGCAGAAGCTACTCCTGAAATTCTTTAAAGAAAATTTGAAACTAAAAAAAGTGGTGGCATAATTTACAAATATAAGAAGTGTATACTCAATTTTGTGGCATGGTTTTCTATCTTTTCTTCGAATCGCTTAACTTTTTCGTAATAAATAAGTTAACTATAGAATTGTGTTATTATAAGATGGTAAAGCAGAGATTAAAGTATCTAGGATAAAAAAATTATCTATTTAAATCAATATTTAATTTGTAATTGGAAGAAGTCTAAAAGTTTTAGAGGTATATACTCAATTTTGTGGCTCACTGTACTTAGAATTCAGAATCGCATCTTTAAGTAGTTCAAACTCGACGTTGAACAACGTTTTCCACATCGAGGAATGGTCAAGTATTGATATACTGATACATAAAATTCAGAATAGAATAGTAATGTTAACGTAAAATCTTTTTATGGAAATGTAAATTTTTTCATCAATATAAGCTGTTTTTTACAGCAGAAAACTTTTTTTTTTATTTACGAATTTTTTTATTATCATACGTCTAAATTAAAAAAAAAATTTAGAGTCGCCACTGACTTACACAATATCTAGAAAAAGTTGAGAAAAAAAAATGAAGAATTTGGAATTATTTTTGTGGAAATATAAGATTCTTTTATCCAATCCTATGTGGAACTGCAAGACGTATCTACATGGATTTAAGCGTTTTATTTTTAAGTAAAATGTTTTTTTTCTGCTTTTGAGAAATCCTTTCAAAATAAAAACGGAAAGATAAAGAGAATATATGATGTGAAAATGGAGAATATATAAAAGGATGTGCTTTTTTTGCGTTTTCTATTTCCATAAAAGTTCCAGAAATATTTTTAAACATTGAGATGTAATTTATATTATTTAACACAATTAAGTTTTAAACGATTGTTTTGCTATCCAATAAATTCAAGTTTTTTATATGGCGATACATGTGTTTCAATACAATACATGCTTTTTATATGATGTTTCATCTTATATGGTGAAAATAAAATTTATTATTAGATATGAAAGTATATGACATCCATTTAGAAGAATGTAAAATGTATGTTTCTTAAGTATTTTGCATTAAGAAAAATGAAATCTGCATGCAGCTTAAATATAAATCTGAATATAACTTTAAAAATAAAAATCTTACAGGTTAATCATATAGTACTGTTTTTTTATTAGCCCTGGCAAAATTACAATGAGTTAAATGCATACATTGTAAAGTAAGTTTTTGCATAATTTATAGTTCTCTTATCCAGTAGATCCAGCATGGATAATGCATTATTCATTATAACTCTTATTATATTACAACGGATTATCCATGGTTCTTCATTATTTTATATGCAACAGTCACATATTATCGATCTATATGCAATTAGAACAGACAATATATACAAAACACCCAATTCCCTTCTAATATTCCTTTAATTTTTGCTAATTTGTGAAAAATGTAATTTAAAATAGTGTATGTAATTAAAAATATGTTATATGTAATTTTTATGTTTTATGTAATTAAATGTAATTAAATTTTATGTAATTAAAAATTACATGTAATTAAATATAGAAACGAGTTTTTATGTAATTAAAAATAGAAACGTAAAAGATTTAGATAGATAATACGTAGATAATTTATTTTAAAATCAATAATAAAACCATTCTTTATTTACAATAAAATATAAATCTAAAAAGAAAGAAAAGAGATTTTTTGCTTTTATAATTAATATTCCGTCTTTTGTTTTAGAAAGTATTATCCATCAACTTATATTTACATAAAAAATATAAACAGGATGAAAACAGGTTTAAAAATATTTTACTCACACGTGACTTTCAACGGCAACATTTTATGAAATTTTATTCAATACATACTTAGAATTCAGAATCGCATCTTTAAGCAGTTCAAACTCGACGTTGAACAACAATGTTTTCTACATCGAGGAATGGTCAAGTATTGATATACTAGCTGATACATAAAATTCAGAATAGAAGTGTAACGTTAGCTTACGATCTTTTTATAGAAATGTAAATTTTTTCATCAATATATGCTGCTTTTTACAGCAGAAAACCTTTTTTTATATCAAGAGTCTATTGTAAAAAAAAAAACGCAACTGACTTATACAATATCTAAAAAAAGTTGAGAAAAAAGAGAACATTCTGGAATTCTTTTTTGTGAAATATAAGATTCTTTTATCCAATCCTATGTGGAACTGGAAGACGTATCTACATGGATTTAAGCATTTTATTTTTAAGTAAAATGTTTTTTTTTCTGCTTTAGAGAAATCCTTCCAAAATAAAAACGGAAAGATAAAGAGAATATATGATGTGAAAATGGAGAATATATAAAATGATGGAATTTTTTTTTTCATTTTTTTTTTCATAAAGGATACAAAAACGTTTTTAAGCAGTGAGTTTTAATTTAGATTTATTCATCATAATTGAGTTCTAAACAATAGGCTTGTTATTCAATCAATACATTAAATATGAAGTAACTTATGTAAATAGTGTTTCCTTTTACATGGTGGAAATAAAATTTATTATTTGACTCTAAATAATATGACATCCATTTAGAATAATGTAAATAATAATGCTTCTTATGTATTTTGCTTTAAAAATATACGAAATCTATATACAGCTTAAATTTAAATCTGCTTACAACTTTAAATATCAAAATATTTTAAGTTTATCATACAGTACCGTTTTTTATTAGCCCTGAAGCTGAAATTAGAACGAGTTAGATACTAAGTATACATTGTAAGTGCACATAAAAACGTCAGTTTTCGCATAGTTCACTCTTATTCTATTATAACGCATTATCCATGATAAATCTGTATTATAAAGCATTATCCATGGTGCATTATCCATTATAACTCTTATTGCATTGTAATACATTAATCAATATGTATTATCCACTATAACTCTTATTGTATTATAGCGCATTATCCATTATAACTCTTATTGTACTATAATGTACACTCATGTCCATAAATTATGGATAATGAAGTTTAGGCAAAGAAAGAGACAGAAGTAAAACAAATTTGACTTATTTGTAAAGTCTATTTATTAAACAAAAGGTAAAGAGCAAAAATGAGGCTATATGTTTGACATAATTAATAAAAATTTCGATTTTTACTCCCTGGCGCAAATTTCAAAAAAGAACCTATTTACAAAAAACAATATAACATGGTTAGTATGATGGTTAATATAGAGTATGTCTCCCGGACGATGCAATACAGGCCTTACAACGCCTAGGCATGCTGAGTATCAAATTATCAATCTGATCTTGGGGAATATTACACCACTCATCAAGCAATGCCCTCCGAAGTTCCGGTTGACAGGTGGGGGCTACAATTCGTCGGCCAAACATATCCCACACATGCTCTATTGGATTCAAGTCCGGTGAGTATGCTGGCCAATCCATACAGGGGATATCCTCCAATTGAAGGCATTCGTCTACAGTGTTTGCACGGTGAGGAAGGACGTTGTCATCCATAAACAGAAATTCAGCACCCATGGCGCCCCAAAACAAACGTACATGTTGTTCCAGAATGACATCCCGATAGATGTGTCCTGTCATCGTTACACTCTGAACATGCAGATCAGTTCTGGAACCAAGAATAATTCCTCCCAAACGAGCCATCCTGCACTACCGTAACGGTGTCGTTCAATGGTGTTCTCTTGGTGGTAACGGGTACCTGGCGCTCTCCACATGAAAGTCCGGCGAGAATCAGATTGCAAACTAAACCTGGACTAGTCGGAAAACATCACACAAGACCACTGTTGCGGTGTCCACAATGCATGCTCTCTACTCCAGGTTAATCGCAGGCGACAGTGAGTTGACAGGCCTACGAGCATATAGACCAATGTGCCCTAAGCGTCTGTACACGGTCTGCCTTGAAACTGTCGTACCGGTAGCTGAAGAGAGCTGACGAGACAGGTCTGATGCTGTGCTCCGTTTTTTTTTTTTTGGCAGTAACTGCTAAATACCGGTCCTCATTCGGTGTTGTAACTCGGGGGCGACCTGTGCTGTAACATCTACTCACATTACCATCATCTTGGAATCGTTGCCAAAGCCTGGAGATGACACTCTGGGCGATTCCAAGTTCCTCGGATACTTCCAGCTGGGTACGTCCACATTCCAGTCGTCCGATAATTCTACCACGTAAAAAATCATCCAAATGCTTCCTTTGTGCCATAACTATGCGGTTATTGCATTGAAAGGCTTTTAAAGCGCTTGTGAGCAATTTTACTTCTTTGCGACCATTCCTTATATACCCCTCTCTTACACTCTCGTCATTGTGACGTACTATCCGCGCCATCTGGTGGTTTCCTGTAATTTGCTTATTCTTCTTCAAGATGTGTGTGATAATTCTACAGGTGAAATTTTTATTTTAGAATTCAATTTCTGTGTGATTCTGAATTATCCTTCATTTATGGACATGAGTGTATTAATCAATATGCATTATCCATTATGACTCTTATTGAATTACAGCGCATTATCCATTATAATTCTTATGGTATAATAACGCATTATCCCTTATAATTCTTATGGTATTATAACGCATTATTCATATTGCATTATTCATTATAACTCATTGTATTATAATGCGTTATCCATTATGATTCTTATGGTGTTATAACGCATTATCCATGGTGCTTATTACTTTACTACATCCAAAGCAGATAATATATCCTAATACATCCTAAGCAGATGATATTAACCACGTTACTTTCCACCTTTTTACTGCCTGTCTTATTTGGAATAATGTAGTATATAATGCTATTAAACTATACAACTTTTGTAATATTTTCTATATGACTGAAATCATGTAAATACGATGAACAAATGAGCTTTATTTATTTATGTGCAATTATAACATATGCTAACATAATTTAGGACGTCAAAACGAAAAGACTAATACAAAGAGCGCTTACTTTTATAGAATTGAATTTTAGTACCACATCATTTTCACATAGTTATATAATATTCCAGTCTTTCATTGGAAACTTAAGACTATGTAGATGCTGCCTTAATTATTTTATGCATAGCATCAAACTATTCAAACTATCTTCTCATAATCAACGTTTAGTTGCATGTAGAAATTATAACCTTGTTAGTGGACATTATTTCATAAACAAAGGAATATTAATAAATTCATTAATCATACATTAATTTAATCATTGTCATTTGTATGTTTTAATTTAATCTTTTATAAACGGGGTGTTTCATGATGGACCTCTAACTTTAAAATTAAATAACTCGAAAACAGTGATAGATAGAAGCATGAAATTAGTGGTATGTTTATTTAAAAAACACCGTAAGAATATGAAACAAAAAATTTAGTTAGAAATTGCTCTGGTAGAT
This sequence comes from Caerostris darwini, assembly GCA_021605075.1. Taxonomy (NCBI): domain Eukaryota; kingdom Metazoa; phylum Arthropoda; class Arachnida; order Araneae; family Araneidae; genus Caerostris; species Caerostris darwini. Next base: position 96,104 of record BPLQ01005022.1, read on the forward strand.
GGCGCTACAAACAACATTACAATAAGTAGGCTGTGCATAGTGGATGTTGGAAGTCCTCGTTACATCATCAAAAACGATTCAAAATGTGCACCTGTCACGCAACACACAGGTCGCAAAAGAAGAATGAAATTGTCAATGATTCTCTGTAGTATGTTTAACAAAAATCCACAAACAAGCTTGAGAAATAGCCCACTCCAGCGAGTTATAGGATTGCTGAAGCTTAGAGGCCTCACAGAAAGTAGTCGCAGGGGTGAGGTCGAGTGAGACCAGTACATGCCTTTTACTTTAAATGCCAAATAGTTGAACGCAATAACTTTATCATCGAAGTATTCATTAAGAAAGTCCAAAATGTCTTAAGTGGATGATCCCTATCCTGCATGAACTACAATGTGCTTGATTGAACGTCCAACGCTAATTGAGTGGCGACAGATTTTTTCAAAACAGCAATATACCGGTCAGTCGTTACCGTTTCTTGAAAGAACAAGGGTCCAATGATATCTTTTCACAAAATTGCAGCTGTGGTACGTTTTGAGGAATGTTGTCATGCTTAAAACAAATAAGAGTTTTGGATAACCCAAAATGGCCAGTTATGTCTGTTAAAATGAATTGAACCATTGATATGAAAATGGTCCTCGTCTGTGGGAACCATATTCGGCCGACATCGAAACCAGAACCATCAACCATGCCGATCATCTCGTTACCGAAATTCTCTCGTTGACGTTCAGCTCGAACTGGTATAGCGTGCCGGTATTGAATCTTGTACGGAAATATGTGTAACGTCTTCCATAGGATTCTGTATGAGCTGGATGACAAGATTTTGGAATCAGCTACAAGTCTGCGGGAGGTTTATTCAGTTGAAGTTCAATTGCAGCAAGTGTCGTTGCATTATCAGTGGATGGATGAGAAAAAGATTTCCTATTAACACATCAGTCATGTTGCATGTTGGGTTTTCTGAATAGCTCACGAATTGTCTTCCCATCTGAGCCTCATGCGACTTAAAATTGCGTTTGAAAATTTCTCCTTGTGGCAGTACGGCTGTGATTTAATCGGTGGTACTTCAACACAATAAACATACGGAATACGTCATTTCCGGAATTTCTTAGCGGTAATGTTTCAATGGCGAATAGCGTCTGCGCTCTATTTATATGATCCTTAATGTCGTCTGCAGCGCCATCTATCGGTGTAATTTGTAACTAAAATTGTGTAGTTTTTGTATCAGATTGGAATTTTTTTAAATAAACATATCACTGGTTTTATGCCATTTTTATTGTTTTCGACTTACTTACTTTCAAAGTTAAGGATCCATCGTGAAACACCTTCTAAGAACAGTAAGGAAAGTTCTACACATTGTATTCATTCTAACTACAAACTCAACTAATTTTGCCAAACTCCAGCAATTAATAGTCTCAGTAATTAAATCATTTATAAATAAAAACTGCTGTATCATTACGCCTTCGCGATTCAATATGATGGTTCAACGTCTCTCCTCGAAATCGAATTGCCGATTGAACTTCCGCTTATTATTTTTTTTTTAAGTTCCCCTGGTAGCGAAAGCTAATCTGACAGAATCATAATTTAAAATTATCTTATTTATCACATTATTTTAATGCATTAATTTAACTAACTTTCATTTTACGTTTGAAATTACACCTATATCAATGTACGAGTATAAACAAGTAAGCAAAAACATAAAATAACGATACAAATTTGTTAATTTAATCTTTTTCCTATCTGCAATCTTTCTTTAAATCATGCTATTTCATGGCGACATTCCATAAAATGCATGCTTTATAATTTGTCATACTTGCGGAGTATTATATAATTTTTATTTAAGGGGAAAACACGTAGGCAAAAAAATTCTAACTTTTTTAAATAACCATCTTAAAAGTGTTAACACAACACATCTGAAAGTATATAATTTAATGTAGAAATGAATTCTAGTAAAGTACATTATTTTACGATGTTTTGAATTCAAATATATTAGCAAAGCCTTTTAATTTCAGAGAAAATTCTTAAAATCTCTACAATAAAAATAAAGAAAATGCTTAAAAATCTACAATAAAAAGAGAGAAACTGTTTAAAAAATCTACAAATACCATGACAAAAAGTAAATGAAAAGAAATTACTCACAAATTTTACAAAATTTTAGAAATCTCAAAACTTAAATTAAAACAAATATAGTAATTATTTTTAAAAAAACTAAGTGGCACTGTTAAGTGGAAAATACTAACTTTTTTAAATAACCATCTTAAAAGTGTTAATACAACGCATCTGAAAGTAAATAATTTAATGTAGTAATGAATTCTAGTAAAGTACATTATTTTACGATGTTTTGAATTCAAATATATTAGTGAAGCCTTTTAATTTCAGAGAAAATGCTTAAAATCTCTAGAATAAAAATAAAGAAAATGCTTAAAAATCTACAATAAAAAGAGAGAAACTGTTTAAAAAATCTACAAATACCATGACAAAAAGTAAATGAAAAGAAATCACTCACAAATTTTAGAAATCTCAAAACCCAACTTAAAACAAATATAGTAATTATTTAAAAATAAACTAAGTGGAACTGTTAAGTGGCAAATACATCACTTTATTATTTTAATTGTAGAGAAAAGAAAAATGAGAGAAAATGCTTAAAATATCTACAATAAAAATAAAGAAAATGCTTAAAAATCTACAATAAAAAGAGAGAAACTGTTTAAAAAATCTACAAGTACCATGACAAAAAGTAAGTGAAAAGAAATCACTCACAAATTTTACAAAATTTTACAAATCTCAAAACCCAAATTAAAACAAATATAGTAATTATTTTTAAAAAAACTAAGTGGCACTGTTAAGTGGCAAATACATAACTTTATTATTTTAATTGTAGAGAAAAGAAAAATGAGAGAAAATGCTTAAAACTCTACAATTAAAAGAGAGAATCTGTTGAGAGAAAATGGTTAAATATTTACAATTACCATTGATCAAGTTTCGAAAAAAAAAAAAAAAAAAAAAATGAAAATGAAATTCATTCACAAATTTCTCAAAATTTTAGAAATCTCAAAATCCAAATTTAAATATAGTAGTTATTTTTAAAAACAACTAAGTGGTACTGTATAATATTTTAAGATGTTTTGAATTCAAATATGCTACTGCAGTATTTAATTTTAGAGAAAAGAAAAATGAGAGAAAATGTTTAAGAACTCTACAATAAAAAGAGAGAATATGCTGTGAGAAAATGCTTAAAAACTCTACAATTATCATAACTTCAAGTAACGAAAAAAGGAAGTGAAAATGAAATCTACGCACAAATTATGCAAAATTTTAGAAATCTCAAAATCCAAATTAAAACAAATATAGAAGTTACTTTAAAAAATAAGTGGTACTGTATTAACATACAGTACCACTTAGAAAATGCTTGAAATGATAGAAAATGCTTGAAAACTCGACAATAAAAAGAAAGAAACTGTTGTGAGAAAATGTTTAGAAGATCTACACTTACATAACTTCAAGTTTTGAAAAAAAAATGAAAAGTCCACTCATAAATTTCACAAATCTCAAAGCCCAAATTAAAACAAATATAATAGTTATTTAAAAAACTAAGTGGTACTGTATATTATTTTAAAATGTTTTAAATTCAAATACATTACTACAGTATTTTAATTTCAGAAAAAAAGAAAAAATGAGAGAAAATTCTTAAAATTTCTACAATACAAAGCGAGATAATGCTTAAAAACTCTACAATATAAAGAGGGATAATGTTTAAAAACTCTACAATATAAAGCGAGATAATGCTTAAAAACACTACAATATAAAGCGAGATAATGCTAAAAACTCTACAATATAAAGCGAGATAATGCTAAAAAACTCTACAATTACCATAACTTCGTTTCGGGGAAAAAAAAAAAAAAAAAAAAAAAAGAAATCCACACCCAAATTTCACGAAATTTTATAAATCTTAAAACCCAAATTAAAACAAATAATGTAATTATTTAAAAAAATGACATAACATTTTAGAAATGAAAGTAAAAAGCCATGTTTACGCCAATCAATGAGTCACTCATGCTGTAAACGATACTGGCTATCAAGCAAACAGACTAAACATCCGAGTTGGACGTTCAAATTAGTAAGTCGATATATCTTCCTGGGAAGAAAACATTTCGGATGTTAAATGTAAAGCCGAAAATTACTGCGGTGTTAACAGATGTACGACTGCTTATTTTTTCATTGCTTCTTATTTTGGGAATGTGAAGATAAAACTCGAGATACAAGTAATTTTTACTAATAAATATTTACTAGTATTTCGCATTAGAAATTATGAATAACACATTTTTAAAAAAGTATTGTTCATATAGCTTTGGGAATAAGTTTAATTATGGTCAAAAAGAGTTATATTTATGATTAAATTAAGAGTATACTTATCATTACATTAAAAAAAATTCTTAAATGTTTTAGCGTAGTTTCTTAGCGTTATTTGTTAAACATTAATAATAATAATACAATTATAAAAAATATAAATTAAATTTTAACTCAAACTGTGTTATTGCTTAATTATATTGATCAAAGAGAGTTATTTTTATGATTTTAAAATGCTATTTTTATGATTATAAAAGGATATATTTTTGATTACATTAAAAAGTTAATTCTTGAACGTTTTAGCATAACGTTTCTTAGCGTTATTTGTTAAACGTTAACAATAATGCAACTATAAAAAAAAATATATAAATTAAAATTTAACTCAAACTGTGTTTTTGTTTAATTATACTGATAAAAAAAGAGTTATTTTTATGATTCAAAAGGATATATTTATGATAACATTAAAACGTTAATTCTTAAATGTTTTAGATTAAGTTTTCTTAGCGTTATTTGTTAAATGTTATTTTTATATTAATAACGGAATTATAAAAAAAATATAAATTAAAATCTAAATTCAAACTGTATTATTTCTTTGTTTATAAGTAAATGGTCAGTAATTTGCAATAACTAAATAGATTAAAATATTTTTATAAACGTATCAAACTAAAATAAGAAATAAGAAAACATATAACATATTAATATTTACAAAAAACATGTAACATATTATTTAATAATAAAACATAGAAATTAATATTTAATAATAAAGCATTAAAACACATCGAAAACATCAAACATTAGCGGCCTGATGGTCAGTTGACTAGCGTTCTGGCCTTTCAGGCACAGGCATTCAAATTCGTATCCTGGAAGTGTCATGGATATTTGTTGGTGGCTCGGAGTCCACGTTAAACTGTAGATCCCGATCTAATTAGACTAAAGCGTGGAAGAAAAGTAGTATGACAGTAGAATGACAAAACAAACATCTATCTTTAACGTAGGTGACCATTGAATACAACTAACTACTAAATTTTGAAATATCTGAATTATTTATTTAACTACACTGTATAACTAATTGAAAAAAAGTTTTTTTTTATATAAAATCTGTGCATCATTACAATTTACGAAAATTCGTATGCTGGCAGATCTTGAAAAATAATACGAAACCCTCAAATTATACAAAAACACGTAGAAAGAAATATGAAATTTAAAGTAATGTAAAAAAAATTGTATATTTAATAATAATAAAAAATATCGCATCCTTAATAATTTGAAACATTTTAATTCCGATATAAAAATAAAAAAAAAAGTCTAAAACGGCACAATTGAATTTTTCTTTACTATATTTCTTAAAAACTTTTTTTTTTTTTTTTTTGTCCAGAAGACTAGGAAGCTTTCCTAAAGAAGGAAGCACGAAACGAGGAGGTAGCCATCTTTCATTCTCACATAATAGAAAAGCTACGAATTTTCATTTCAAAAACTTGATAAATCACCACACAGTGTTGAAGGTACCTAGTACAGAATGCTGGGAAGGTCCATATCGGATCTAGGGTAACTAATATCTGACAAAAGTTATAAATAGAGCTCTAGTAGGTTGGGGTTTTTTTCTAGGAAATTTTTTTAAATTAAATTTATGACTGTCACTTTCTAATATTGCAAGATTAATAATGATACTTATTTATAAATGCTTTCTGTATTAAAATAAATTAAATTTGAGTTTGAATTAAAGTGTGAATCTGTTAAAAGAATTATTTTCCAAGATTTTGAAAAAATTTAATACAAAAGAAATAACCAACTCTGTATATTTGTACAGTTGTATAAAATGAACTTAGCATGTAAAATTGTTACTATTAGATGCCATTTTTAAATGTGGATATTTTTGCAAAAAAGTATTAATCCAACATTAAACACAAGCAGTAAAAGTATTTTTTGTGTTTTTTTTAAAAATATATTTAAACAGTTTTATGAAATGCTATTTAAGAATAATAATTTATTATTTCTATTTATTTATTTAAAAAATACTTAAAATAATCAATTCATAAAAATAAATATATATTCTATTTTGGAATTATTAGAGAGTTTTTATACCGTAGTTAGTTGGTATTCAGCGCGCATGCTCATTATTGCGAACTACTGATTATTGTTAGGTATTTTTTTTTTTTACTTAACAACATAATCAGTAGTTAATTTTTCGAAAAAATTAACAGTTAAAACACATTGTAATAATTACAAGAAATTTAATTCATTAATAATTATAATTAATTTTTTATTCATTTATAATTAATTTTTTAACCTATTTTTATCTTAAATACTTAACATCAAATATACGAGTATAATTTATAGACCATGTATTAGCCTCAATTGAAAATTTTAAAATCTTATAAACATTATTATTTTAACATTAGATATTTTCGGTAAAGGATGAAAAATATCTATACGTGAAGTTTTTCAAAGTTATTTCAAAATTATAAATTCTTTAGCTGAAATTAACATAAAAATTAAGATTATTTTAAAAGTGAAATTGCTAGTGAAAATTGCAACAATTGAACTATAGAAAAATGCGTTAAACAGAGAGTAGTATTGTATTGGAACAGAATAATTTTTCACATTCTTTAAATAGAATCATTACTATTGTTGTTATTTATCCTCAGTGTCTGACAGCGAGGGACAACACCCCATGAGTAGTCTACACATGGATGGATTGAAAGGGGAAGGGCAGCTTATGTTGTGATGGAGCGCTCGTAGGTAGAAGTCTGACTTGAAGGAGGGCAGTGCTTTTGAGGAGAATTTTAGGGGTAACTATCTCGCATTTGCTTATCATACGGGAGAAAACCTGGAAAGCTCCCCGGACTCCCAGGACATTGCCAACAATTAAGCCAGAACATCAATGTATATAATGCATCTGTTTAAATATTATCATAAAACATTTTCTACCATTTCATACGTTTAATGAAGAATAAAAGTTTAAAGCCAGGATGATGTTATGAGGCTAGAAGAGGTATCGATTGCTAAGAAATAAAATATTATATAACCATATAACACATTTTAATTAATGCAATTATGTGTTATATTTATTGCTATATTATAATATAAAATTACACTGAATGACAAAAGTCCAGCAAATTTTCAGATTGAACGCGTAGAACAGGTATAAATGCGCAGTGCTTTCGCAGAGCTTTCATTTCTGTTCAAGTTATTCATGTGAAGAGGTTTTGACGGATTGACCGCCGACGAGAATTCAGACTTTGAACGCGGAATTAGTTTAGACGCAAAAAATCGTTAAAATCAACAAACAAAAGAGTGTTGCCGAGTATGAAAATAATTACCATTTACCGCCTTTAACGACCGAAATTTGCAAAGATATAAATTCAACACTGCGTCAAATAACCGCAGAAATATTGGGACGTATTGTCTGTTAGATTCTTTAAATTATTACTTTTATTCCAGCAGAAAATTTTACTTTACTGACAGAACGACATCGCTTGCAGCGACTCGTGGGCATTGAGCATATCGGTTGGTTAGAAGAATGGAAAACCGTGGGCTCCGATGAGTCACGATTTCAGTTGGTAAGAGCTGATGGTAGGGTTCGAGTGTGGCAGCCCCAGAAGCCATGGACCCAAACTGTCAGCAAATGTTATATAATGCATCTGTTTTTAAATACTTGGTATCGACTAAAACATTGACTGGAAATGCTTATATTCCATTTCTTAGCCATTCATGGAATGTACCCAAACAAAAATTTTTTTGAAATGCGCCAGGATGATGTTTGATATTTGAAGAACATTCTGGACAATTCCAACGTATCGCCATTGCATAGAAATCGAGCAAAATCATCGAGAGGTCTGTTCGTGCCCAAAATAACCATCAACGCTTTAATATGGATTTCGAGACAGCATGGCTCAATATTCCTGCAGAAGACTTCCAACGACTTGTGAGTCCATGCCATCGAGTTTGGACTTCGCCGGGCGAAAGGAGGGCCGACACGATATTAAAGGTATATGACTTTTCTCAAGTTAAATTTTAATATTGTATAATATAAAAGTAAATTTTATTTTCTACGAGAAAGAAATAATTCAAGATCACACTGAGATACTGCTGCGTTGCTAAGAGTAAGAATTTAAGGCTAATTTAATCAGATTGTTGTCATAGGACCCGCCAACATTGTATCATTCAGGAATTCTGAAAGTTAAAACTTTCTTAAATGGAAACTATTTAAGAGTTTTCAATTGAGTTAATTTTATTCTTGCACTATTAGCACATCATTATTCAAGCATTACTAAAAAAATTATTTTCATGAAACGACAAAAGCTTGCACATCTGCTACCTTACATCGTAAAAAGTACAAAACATTTTGAAAGTATTTAAATAGTTATCTATGGTTTAAAACTAAAAGTGCTAAGATAAAAATCTTCACCTTACATTTTAAATATACAGGATGGCCATAAAATAACTTTTCTTGTCTCGAGACATCTGCAGCTAAACGGAATGAAACCAAATTTCATATATAGATGTGTAAGACACGGATAAATGATTTCCGCAAAAAGTACCAAAATAAGCCGATAGGGGATATTTTGGCGCTGTCACGTACGTACTATGAAGTCTTTAGGCACTATATGAATCTAGGTGGATTTTTAAAGTATTTACGTGACAGCAATGTTACTCAATTTCCTTTTAGAATGAACAACTAACGTTCAGTCAGCAGTTTCTTAGCAGTCACTCAGCAGGCTGTTGATTTTTGCTTCAAATGTATCTTTCTTTAATTTAGCTTGCTATACTGGTAAATATCTTTTATACAATGCTATGAAGTGGCTGTTCTTGGGAAATTTAAAAGGTTTTATAACTTGCGTAAAGGTCCAATGACTATTGTAGTACAGTGAGGCATGATAAAAAAAAAATTCGGGGAAATCTTTTTTTTTTTTTTTTCCTACCTTGGGGCGGAGGCCATATCATCCATCAGACCTCTGGCAGCCCAATGAAAACCAGCCTTTTTTAGAAAAGTTGCCTGCAGAACAGTTTATAAAAGAGAGCGCAGGGCAGCTTGTCAAATGTGTATAATCCATGACAGAGCCTGAAGAGCACAGGACACCGTCAAGAATATTGGCCACGCCGATACGACAAATGTGTTCTTGTAAAAAGTCATGTCCAATCAAAAGTCTAAAATTTGCATTAAACACCGAGGGAGGAAGGTCAATAGGGAGGGGGGAGTGCAATAATGAATTCTAGATCTGATTCGTCACAACTTCAACAAGGTCATTTCGGTGGAACATTTGCAATCTATTTTTTATTACCCCACATATTTGTTGGTAGAACAGTATAAAATGTGGCTGTTGCAGATTGCATCCATTATTTGCAAGGATGCCAGCTTTTTCATTTTCTGAATGTTACAGTGGACAGGAATCCACTGAAGAACAGCTTTCCAGCCAGTTGAAATTGATCCAGTAAAAACCACCTTAACTTCCCCCCACTTGGTAGGGACCCACTTAACTTCCTCCACTTCCTAGTGTAAGTGAAATAACAGCAAAAATAGCAGACTGGGAATCTATAAATAAGGCAACTTTCTTAAGTGGTGTAGACAAATTTAAAATATATAGAACTTGCTCGTTTTATGGCCTCGATCTCAGCATTGAAGTTTGTGGCATTTAAACTCACAGGATAAGTTTCCTCGAAAACTCACTCGCAGTAAAAATCAGTCCCAGTAGCACTTCCCAACTCAGAACCATCTGTATAAATATGAAGCTATTCATCTCCTGGTTAGAATTCGAGAAAACTGGATCGCTAGGAGAGATGGAACACGAACACACATTCTTTGTTCAGTGCAGTACCTTTTAAGGCTGTATTTTGGTAATGATAAATCAATAAAAATCAATAAAAAAAATCAATGTTTTCCGTTGATATCCGTCCCGTTCCCCAGACCCATCCCCCCATGTGACTTTCGGCTGAGGGGGTACCATAAATACGTCATGTATACTGGTGGAGTTAGAAATCCACATTCCTTGAAGTAGAACATAAGACGAACTGTTACAAACATCCAAGGTGGCAGTTTACGCTCAGTAGTAGGGAACATCACACACCGGATGCAATAGCTTGTACATAGAGAAGGTCAGCACATGAAAACATTGCACACGGTCCTGTGGACCCTGATACTGATTAATAAAAGGTAATTTTCCATCAGTTTCATGTTGCCGCCATTCATTTTTGCATGTAAATTTTTTCATCATTCTAACACTGGAATAAAACTTGAAATAACTCATTTTCTATGCATTCAATGTAAATATTGATTTTTTTTCGTTTCCAACAGCTAACTAATGAACTAGGAATTTGACAATTTTATTAGAAACATTGACATTTATTACTTTTAGTGTTATATGGCTTGACAATAACTTTTTGACAATTTTATTAGAAAATAATATCAGTGAAATGAGCCTTTTTCTTAGCTTCTTTGCACAATTGCAAATGCAAAACATTTTACAGAGGTTAAAAATTATCATTTTGAAAACTGTTATTATAAAAATGTTGTTACGGAAAATGATTTTGAATTACAACGTATAAATAAAAATAATTTAAAATGTAAAACATTATTGTCAAGCCTATATAAATAAAACACTTGAAACCAAAAGTGATTAGAAAAACAAAATAAATAAAAAAAAAATAAATAAAAAAATAAAAAAAAAAAAAAAAAAATTGACAGAAGTGATTACGTCTATATGCCAGCTCTAAACTTTAGCATGTCACTAGATGGCGCCAGATAACAGTAAGAGATTTTATCCATTTAAAAAACAATTAATGACAATTATTTCATGTTTTCTGGCAACGTACCAGATAAAAAAAAAATTGGAACTTTTAGTGTTATATGTTTTAAGGTTATACTAGATTATACACGCATATCTATATTTATACCTGATATTAACAAGTATAAGTTTTAAGTTTCAGATATGGTTATTATCTTAAAACTTAATTACTACAACGGATGCTATACTTATTACGGACTATTTAAATTCTACACTTCTTATGGATTTTATTTACTTATGGTTATGATTACTGATGGAAATAATAGATTGTTAAGTAATAAAAAAATAATATCACGCAATATATAGATAACATAATGCACGCAAGTATACGCAGTTATACTACACGCAAGTATTTAAAAGTAAAATTTTAATTCTTTACTTAATAAGACATTTTTTCAACTACAACTTGGATAATTCATATAAATTTATTTAATGTTATTTTTTTTGGAACTTACAAATATTACCAAAAATAAAAACTTTATAAAAAAAAAAATTGAAACAAAACAAAAATAAATAAACTAAAGCGGTTTTAAGTTTTAAAAATTCACATATCACGCTTTTTCACAACTTTCAACTCTATTTTCACGAATTCGTTTTTTTTTATGAATGCTATCAACAAAGTCGTGTTCACGTGCAATAATTTGTTAAAGAAAAGTGATAAAGAACGAAATGAAAGTGTTTTTAACCTTGTTTGAACTTTGAGCCATAAGTCAAGTGAAGTGAAGATATTATCAATGAACAAAATAAAAACGTTTTAACCATCTATTTAAAAATCCATTTTAAAAAACATGACAACAACATGTATTCATTAAATCAAGGAACAAATATTTATCAAATTGCTGTAATTGCTCAACTTTATCATTTAATAATTAAATGAATTACATGATAGCTAAAAAACTAAGTAGACAAATAGTCTGTTCACAGAATATTTATGACCAAAAAATATTCTACTACTGTTAATAAACTGATTTCAAAGTACCAAAATTTGCAACAATAATCATGTGATATAAAATATATTTCTATTAGGCATCATAGGTAAATTAATATTGCAACGTCTCTGCCTATGTTAGACCTATACCGGCTTCAAGAAGAGGGCCACTTTCAGGTCCATGGGAACACTTTAATTTTTATTTACAAGCATTATATATATATATAACTCTATTTACAATTTTTTATTTACAAGAAAATGAAAATTAAAGATATCAATCGATTCACAAGTGCTGTTCACTCCAATGACAGAGAATTTCAGAGCTCTCGAGTCTACAACGCATCTCAAACACGTGGTCTACGGCAGACCTTAATTACCACATGGCGTGATATACAAAAACACAAGGATTCTCTTTGAAAACAGGCGGACACTCCGGTGTGTTTAGTCACTTCAGAGAAGATGACAATACTTCTTGTCGACTTGGCGCAGAACAAACTTTTGCAAAAGCCTCTCTTTAAGAAAATCCGTCAAATGCGGGGAGGATCAGCTATTCACACTTCTCCGTGGAATGGACACTTCCTCAGCTAATCGTCCCCAATCACGATGCAGTAACTCATGTAGTCCATATACTATCTGCAATTGTTTCAACCTGTGAAAGTCGAACAGACAATTTGGTCTCATCATCCACGACACTGAATACCTGCTATCAGATTTGAGTGTTCTCATTAGTGCAAAATACTAATTACATGTAATATAAATATCCATAACACTGCTTATCTGCTGTCAAATTTGAGTGATATATAATTATTATGTACTTGTTAAAGAATATACATTCCTTTCCCCTGGTAATAGAAATGCTATATCTCTTCTCGTGAGAAAAATGCTACAATACTACAATAATTTATTGCATGCATTTAAAAATGAAGAAAATATTTTTAAGATAATGGATATATTTTTTCCCATTATCCCTGAAACATTTCATAGACGAATGAGTTAAAGACATTGCATTAGAGAATGAGGAAAGGTTCAAAGAATCTATAACTCATTTTTCACATGTATTGATTTTGTACAAATTATATCATGTTTGCTCAAATGAACTTCGGTACATATGCATAAAAGATTTTATGAGCTAAAAGTAAATGAGTTAAATAATAAAACGCAACCATTCATCAAGTAAATGGAAAACTTCATTTGTGCTAGTCTGAATGTAAGTTTGCATCTGCAAAAATGTAAATTTCAGATGAAACAGTAACCAGACATTTTATCTACTGCTCCGAGTAACTTCCTGAGAAGATGGATTGTCTGAATAGTTTGTGTGGCTGTCAGAAGAGCAGAATTCTACCAAAGTATATTTTCACTTCAAGTAGCATCCCTGACTGTATAATATTTTTTGTATTGGTGTAGCAATATTTAATAATAAAAATTTTGTGTTCTGTATCACTAATAGTATCATATTGTATACTAGAAGCTAAGCAATTTACGTTAAGAAATAAGGATTTAATACTTATAATCACAATGTTCAAAATATTAAGTAAAAATTAAATTTATTTCTTTATCTTGAATATTTTAGTATACTAAATGAGCAAACAATTTTTATAACAAACAACAAACATCGCAAACAATTTCAAGCAATTAAACAATGGCTTATTTATAGACCTCATGTTTTAAATTAATTTATTTGCAGAACAATTAATATTTTTAAGTAAAATATATTATGCAATATTTTAAGCATGTTTTGTCTTCTTTTTTTCTAATGCAGCTGGCAAACACTTAGACAGCTGTCTGGGATGCCTTAAGGCAAACGCTGCACAGACGTTATTTACTTTGCTTTACCCAGGGGGCACGTGTAACTTGAAGATAAGCCACGGACGCGGAGTAACAATACCCCCGCAAGCCTCTACGATCATATTAGACCGGGACCTACGGTTTAAAGTGGATTCCGAACCACTATAAACATCCAGGGCACCGCAGGGACTCAAACCCGAAACCAGTGGTACCGAGCGCCAGAGTGCTAGCCACTCGGCCATTCAGGCCCTATATTTTAAGCATGTAAAATCAACAAAATTTAATACTTTTAAACTTCCTTTACCAACAAAATATATCCTATATATTCAAAATTTTGTAAAATTGAAAATGAAAAATGTGCATAAGCATTTTTATCAGACTTTTTAATGAGTAAAATTTCCAATTTATAATTGATTAAAGAATGTACTATAATTAAATAAATTTTACATTGTTAATTATCTACTTAGATGATAAACTAATTACTGCTTCTCTACAAATAGATAAATTATGCATGTTCCAATATAAGTGAATTTTTCATTCAAGATAATTATCATTCAAGACATTATATTTCCAGGCATGTGGTCCGTGATAATATTTGCGCCAGATTGCAAGTGAGTTAAAGACCAAATTTTCTGCAACCTATTTATCAATCATTTCTTTCAAGAATGAGGAGAATATAATGGTTGTAACACTATACATGTAAATCATCTCTCAAAAACATTCATGATCTCTGGTGATGTACGCTGCAGTCCCTTCTTTCAGAAACGAAAAGATTAATGTTTGTAACACTATATATGAAAAGCATCTCTCAAAAATATTCAGGATCTCTGATGACATACGCTGCAGTGTCGTCTTTCAGGTACGAGAAGACTAAGGATTGTAACATTATATATGTAAAATATAGCTCACAAACGTTCAGGATCTCTGGTGTTTTAGGATCTCTGTTTGACGTACATTGTAGTCCTTTCTTTCACGAAGAGACTATAATTATTGCAACATTGTATATGAAAAGTATCTCTCATTAACATTCAGGATCTCTGATAATATACACTGTATTATCTTTCAGGCATGAGAAGATTAATGATTGTAATTCCATATATGTAAAACATCTCTCAAAAGCATTCAGGATCTCTGATAACTTACACTGCAGTAGCTTATTTCAGGAATGAGAAGATTAATGATTGTAATTCCATATATGTAAAACATCTCACAAAAGCATTCAGGATCTCTGATAACTTACACTGCAGTAGCTTATTTCAGGAATGAGAAGATTAATGATTGTAATTCTATATATGTAAAACATCTCTCAAAAGCATTCAGGATCTATGATAACTTACACTGCAGTAGCTTATTTCAGGAATGAGAAGATTAATGATTGTAATTCCATATATGTAAAACATCTCACAAAAGCATTCAGAATCTCTGATAACTTACACTACAGTAGCTTATTTCAGGAATGAGAAGATTAATGGTTGTAATTCCATATATGTAAAACATCTCTCAAAAGCATTCAGGATCTCTGATAACTTACACTGCAGTAGCTTATTTCAGTAAAGAGAAGATTAATGATTGTAATTCCATATATATAAAACATCTCTGAAAAGCATTCAGGATCTCTGATAACTTACACTGCAGTAGCTTATTTCAGGAATGAGAAGATTAATGATTGTAATTCCATATATGTAAAACATCTCTCAAAAGCATTCAGGATCTATGATAACTTACACTGCAGTAGTTTATTTCAGGAATAAAGATTAATGATTGAAAAATTCCATATATGTAAAACATCTCTCAAAAGCATTCAGGATCTCTGATAACTTACACTGCAGTAGCTTATTTCAGGAATGAGAAGATTAATGATTAAATAAATTCCATATATGTAAAACATCTCTCAAAAGCATTCAGGATCTCTGATAACTTACACTGCAGTAGCTTATTTCAGGAATGAGAAGATTAATGATTGTAATTCCATATATGTAAAACATCTCTCAAAAGCATTCAGGATCTCTGATAACTTACACTGCAGTAGCTTATTTCAGGAATGAGAAGATTAATGATTGTAATTCCATATATGTAAAACATCTCTCAAAAGCATTCAGGATCTATGATTTACACTGCAGTAGTTTATTTCAGGAATGAGAAGATTAATGATTGTAATTCCATATATGTAAAACATCTCTCAAAAAGCATTCAGGATCTCTGATAACTTACACTGCAGTAGCTTATTTCAGGAATGAAAGATTAATGATTGTAATTCCATATATGTAAAACATCTCTCAAAAGCATTCAGGATCTCTGATAACTTACACTGCAGTAGCTTATTTCAGGAATGAGAAGATTAAGGATTGTAATTCCATATATGTAAAACATCTCTCAAAAGCATTCAGGATCTCTGATAACTTACACTGCAGTAGCTTATTTCAGGAATGAGAAGATTAATGATTGTAATTCCATATATGTAAAACATCTCTCAAAAGCATTCAGGATCTCTGATAACTTACACTGCAGTAGCTTATTTCAGGAATGAGAAGATTAATGATTGTAATTCCATGTATGTAAAACATCTGTCAAAAGCATTCAGGGTCTCTGATAACTTACACTGCAGTAGCTTATTTCAGGAATGAGAAAATTAATGATTGTAATTCCATATATGTAAAACATCTCTCAAAAGCATTCAGGATCTCTGATAACTTACACTGCAGGAGCTTATTTCAAGAATGAGAAGATTAATGATAGTAAAACTATGTATGAAATGCATCTCTCAGGATCTTTAGTGATGTACTTTGCAGTCCCTTTTTTCAGGAACAAAATAACTGCAATAATTGTAACATTATATAAGTAAACAGGATATTCAGGATATCTAACGAGTTTTCTAGATTTTATACCCTATGATACGCAAATACAGGACAAATATCCTTAAGAAGTCCTTTTGAATGGCAATGTCCTCCCTACTATCAACTATAGTAAGACCCTACATAGCATGGATGGAACATGGTGTTACATCGATGTAGAAAAAATATTTCAATTTATGAATTATAACTGTGCATTAAAAGTATATATTAATATAAAACACTGTTGTAAAAAAAGTTCATTTTATATTAACGAGTTTTTAATACTAGGGGAAAAGTGAAAAAAAAAATGTTTTTGCTATAATTTTATCTTGTGACTAAAAACGGATAAAAAAAAAAATCACGGAAAAAAAGAATTCAAATGTATTTTTTGTAAGCACATTTGCATTTTTATCTTTATTTAAACTTGCTAACGGTCACATTACATTAAAGTGTTTTTTTGCCCTTCAAAAATGCATGAAACGATCTAGTTTAATTGCTAGAATTTATTTAGAGCAGTCCCTTGGATTAATGAAAATGCATTAATGGTGCTTACTTAAATCCACAGATTTTCTTAAATCCTTACATATTACCCTTTTTTATCACCCCTCAGGGATGCATTAAAGAAGAAATAAAAACGAAAAAGATACTATCACACTTTTTTTAAGCTGCTAAATTAGATTATGTTTAAAAAACAGCATTGAGAAAAAAAATTTCAAAGTCTCTTTGAACTTTTAAAAAGAGACGAGTTAAATAAATTTTTATACAACAAAGTATTTTTATGCATGGAAACGACGCTATATTTTAGTAGATATAAGGAAACTAAATTGAATTGCGTTTTATTAAATGATTTTCCTGTCTTTTATGATATGGGAATATGTTTTTCTTTTTGAAATTACGAACTTCTGAATTGCAATGATGTTTAAAAAGAAATGACAAAATATATTTTTTAGCCATTTATAATATCATTATCAATATTAATATTATTGTTAATGATTATTTCAAGTGAGTTATATCGATTGATAATTTTTCTTTGCTAATTTTTAAGACAGATATTTCTAAATTGATTTATCAGAATTTAAAATTTAAATGCAATATTTCACATTTATTATTAATTTTTAAGGATTGAATGGGGATATTTATTAAATCAAAAGAAATAATAATGAATCAAATACTTAGAAAATTTGAGAATTATTAAAATTTTATAACATACGTAGCAGCAAAATTATTTTAAAGAATTAAGATAATGCATTATAAATTATTTTAATAGAAGCTTAAACAACAACAGTAAGGATCTACCATGCATTCCCTCAAAAAGTTATAACCTTGAACTCAAAATTCATAGATCATTCTTTCAAGGACGAGTTAACACTTACTTTAGACTTTGGACGTTCCTGTCAAGGAAGAGTTTACCCTTACGTTAGACTTTGGACTCTGCAGGTTTTCTTCGTCCGTTAAATTCTTGAACAGATAGCTGGAGAGGGATAAATATAAAAGGGAATGTGCGGAATGGAGTGAAGACTTCTAATTAGTATAGAGGATACAAAGACCCTTAAACGAACTGTCTTTTAAGATGATTTTGTAAATATTCGATATATAACTGTGTTTTATGTGTTACGTGTTGCATTTGTGTAGTGCTGCCTTTGCAATTTTAATAAATATAACCTCCAAACATGGCATTTGATTTTGAGAAATAATTTAGTTTGTATTCATGAAAAACACTGAATACCACGCGCATATACGACCCTAACTTTTACTACAATATTATTTTACTTCAGGGGAATATTGCTTTTCTGTAGAAGACTCAGTGAACGCAATACCCACATTAACGTTCGAACTTGATGCGAGACATTCCGTAGAATATCTTCTGATAGAATTAATTTGTGCTTACATTGATTTGAAAATTACAAATTTGAAAAATTTTGCATTCAGCAATTTAAAAATTTCTTACTTTCGGATTAAGGATTACACTTTCGGATAGGGATATGTTGATCCAGTAATGATTGTGGCAGCAGGCCTCACATCAAATTGAACGTGAATTGTGTCCACTGAATGTTCTATATAAAAGCATTATTACACAGAAGTAAATATTTAAATGACTGAGAGAATGACTGATTAATCTAAATGACTGAGGGACTAACTGATTAATCTAAATGACAGAGGGACTGACATTAATCTAAGTGAGACTGATTATTCTAAATGACTGAGAGACTGACATTAATCTAAGTGAGACTGATTAATCTAAATGACTGAGGGATTGACTGATTAATCAAAATAACTGAGGAACTGACTGATTAATCTAAATGATTGAGGAACTGACTGATTAATCTAAACGACCGAGAAACTGACTGATTCATCTAAATGACCGAGGAAACGACTGATTAATCTAAATGATAGAGGGACTGACTAATTAATTTGAATGACAGAGGGATTGACTGATTAATCTAAATGACTGGGGGATTAACTGATTAATTAAGTTTTTAAAAGTTCAGTAATTTGATGAATTAAATGCTGGAGAAGCAACTATTGGAAAATATTATTTTAAAATTAAATACATTCCTACTTTATGCATATAAATATTTAGTTAAAAATTGTTTTTCTTATGCGTTTTCATTTAAATTATGTTTCTGCAAAGTGCGAAATTAATTACAGTATACGATTTTAAAAATTAATGATCTTCAGTAAATTATTAGATACCGATTCCAAAAATCTTTTATTTTTCCTTCGATTTGTAGGAAATTAAACGTCAAACTTTCAAATACTATCTTTGACTTCATTTGTAATGATTCCTATCAAAGATTGCTCGAGTTAAATCAATACGTTTAAATAAAATTTGACGTCAGATTATTAAAATTCAATTTGATGTTCGTTGGAGTGAAAAGACTGTATAAATGCAAACAAATCTCCATTAACATTATATTAAACCTTTGAAATAAATAACTTAAAATAGTAATTATCAACTATCCATTTAAAAGCATTTTAAGTCGAAGCCCTGTTAATTGGAGAGCACAGTTCGAAATTATTATCATTTTATCGTGCTTTAATTAAAGTTTTCCTTGCAGTCAGATAATGTTTCAAAAGGGAAATATTGTCATAAAGAAAATGAAAAATATCAATCTGATGTCTCGTTTAGAAATTAATTTTGCTTTATCGAAAATTCTGTACCTGGTATTTTGTATTAACAAATTATATTTTAACATATTTAAATTATATTTACATCTAAAAATGTATTCTATATATGACATACAATTATTTTTCTTATCCCAATTAGTAGATAGCAAAATCTAGACGAAATTCAAGAACCCATGTAGTCTCATGGAACTAAAGAAACTTTTGTTGCGATTGAGTACTCATACGTAGAAGTCTGAGTAGGCTTTCGTGACGTTGAAGAAGGAGGGTAGTACCTTCCAGGAGGACCTTTAGGGGGAACTAACCCACATTTGCTTATTGTATGGAGGAAACCCCGAAAACTCACACTAAATAATCTGACTAACGAGGCAAGAAGCTGAATATCACAAATGCCATCATGTCACTTTTTTTTTAAACATTGACTAAAACAAAGCCTCCAGCGAATTGAACTTCCGCCCTAATGCACACCAGTGGCACGCGTTGCCACTCAGCCGAACTACAGACAATAAGTTTTGATATGCGATGTGTTGAGAAGCATGCATGTCACTTATCAACGAACATAAAGGACCTTCATCTCTTCCTCCAGACGTAGCAGCAAACATCATATTTCTCCATGCCTTTGTTGCTGTTTCTGATCTCCGATATGGTCTAGCTATTAGACCAAATCCATAAGCCCATAAATCCCTAAAAAGTCCAAGAATAAAAGTGGTTCAGAAAAAACGACGTCCAATGTAAAATCAAGACAGTTTAAAATATGAGCAGGCGATGCTTGAGCAGTCCTACACTTGGTGCAGATCCCAAAAATTTTCTGTCCTTGTTCATAGGCAAGACTCCTCAAGTTCCACTGACAAAACGGGATAAGCAAGTTTGTTGGCTTCTATGGCTCCCCAAAAGAAGGGCACCACCAGGGCGATCTCTCGAGTACCAGAGAGCTGGAGAGATATTCCAGAGATCCTTAATTGTCCCTATGAATGTAATGCAACTTATCGGTTATGTGTTTGTGTGGTAGTTTATAGACGGGGACGACGGTACTTGTAGTTTGGAATTGATTCTGTAATCTGGATATCGCAATTTTAATGCACTCATAATCTTCGGACGCCGTCCGCTTAAAATTTGCCAGATTCAAACACCTTGACGGCATCATCTTTATCAAACGTCAAATAATTGTGAGAACTTATTTTAGCTGTAATCATTCAGTCTAGGTATTTTTTCTGCAAAAATACATCTCTGTAGGCGGAATTCATAAATAAAAAGATTTACCAGTTTGATGTTTTCTTAAAGAATGTTACATTTTAATCGTTTCTTGGCATCTAAATGCAATGACGCATAAGTTGCATTTCACTTTCTCCAACTAATGTTTTACGCCATTTAACAAAAAGTCATAACAAATAACTTTCACAACACTTAAATCACAAAATTTATAAAATTAAATTTGATAAATGTAAAAAATTAAGGTGGCTAGAAACTAAAAAATATAAAACTAGTAAAAAAATTAATAAATCTAGAAAAATTTTTAGAAAATTTCGTAAATATCAAGTTAAATTATGTAACACTTACGAACCAACACTATACCTCAAACTAAAATAAATCTGAAGTAGATGCATATTTGTAGAACAATTTTTTGCGAGCCAACATAGTAAGTGCCGAAAATTAAAAGCCAGTGGAGAGTGCTCATCACCATTCCGTTGCAAAATTAGACATTTTGTTACGAAGTGTTTTTTTACGTAGTAACTTTGAGTCATCCACTATTTTTTCCCTACATAAAAGAGGTTACAGAAAATATTGCGAGGAAAACAGCCTCTGTACTCAAGCATGGAGATGCCAGCGTTTTGGTTCCAAAAATTTTTTTTCAACGGTTGTCGCTCCCGAACAATATATCTGCTGTCCAAAACAGAATAATTCGTGTCTTCTTCAGAGCAATAGACGGCATGAGATGGAATTTACGATAAGTGCAAACGAGTCACACATGAAGGGGTGATGACAGGAAACACCCAAACAAATTTGTCAACTTGTATTACTGCACATTCCGTTTCTATTTGCAGGTTTCCCCATTTGAGTTATTTATAGTATAATGTAGGAAGAAATGGATTCATATCAAAAATATATGATGCCCACTTTTTATAAAATAAATATAAGGCTATTTATATTTTTAAATAAATCACCATTTTTTTTAACAGTCATATTAAATATAATAGAATGTGGTGATAATTTTCATTGATGTCAAAAATACAAATACGTAATTTTAGAGTGCGCAGGGACATAATAAGCTTAAAGAAGTCTCCGTTATCATTTTAAGGATTTCTATCACCTAAAATTTCATTTAGCTAAAAAATAAATTTGTTATTTCCATTTGCTGTTATTTCCATTCATGTAAGTTATTTATTAAATTATATTTGGTTGTTTATTTACTACTGTGATCAAAAAGTAAGATCGATTATTTTTTTGTAAATGATAATAATTATTTTTTTGTTTCTTTCAAATTTATTTTGTCGCCTTCAAAGTAATCCCGTCCGGGCACAATGCATTTATGCCAACTTTTTTTCCAATCCTCAATGCATGCTACAAAGTCATCGGCAGGGATGGCCTTCAACTAATAAAATTTCTTTATAGTGATCTAGAAACAATTTTTAGAAAAATCAGTAAACATTAAGTTAAATTATGTAACACTTTTAAGAACCAACACTATACCAGAAACTAAAATAATCCGAAGTAGCTGTATATTTGTAGAACATGTTTCTGCGAGCCAACGTAAGTGACGAAAATTAAAAGTCAGTGGTAAGTGCTTATCACCATGCCGTTGCAAAATTAGACATTTTGTTACGAAGTGTTTTTTTTTACGTCGTAACTTTGAGTCATCCACTATTTTTTCCCAATATAAAAGAGGCTAACGAAAATATTGCGAGGAAAACAGCATATGTTCTCAAGCATGGAGATGCCAGCATTTTGGTTCCAAAAAAAAGAATCAACGGTTGTCGCTCCCGAACAATATATCTGCTGTCCAAAACAGAATAATTCGTGCCGTCTTCAGAGCAATAGAGAGATGGCATGAGATTGAATTTAAGATAAGAGTAAACAAGTCCCACATGAAGGGGTGATGACAGGAAACACTCAAACAAATTTGTCAACTTGTATTACTGCACATTCCGTGTCTATTTGCAGGTTTCCCCGTTTGAGTTATTTATAGTGTAATGTAGGAAGAAATGGATTCATATTACAAATATATGACCCACACTTTTTATAAAATAAATACAAGACAATTTATATCTTTAAATGAATCCCCATTTTTTGACAGTTGTATTAAATATAATAAAACGTGGTGATAATTTTCAACGATGGCAAAAGTACAAGTACATATAGTAATTGGAGAACACATTGACATAGTAAGTTTTAAAAAAAATTGCAATTATATTATTTTAACTTATTATTTGAAAGATTTTATTCGCTTAAAAATTCATTTTAGGTAAAAAAAAAATAATAAATGCTTAACTGCATTCATGTAAGTTATTTCTTAAATTAAATTTGACTGTTGATTATGTCACTGTGTGCTCGGATTCTGTAGTTGTTTTGTTATCATTGAAAACTACCACCACATTCTATTATATTTAATATGGCTGTCAAAAATGGTGGTTTATTTAAAGATATAAAAAGTCTTATATTTATTTTATAAAAGACTTTATCATATATTTCTAGTATGAATCTATTTTTTCCTGCATTACACTATAAATAACAAGAATGGATATTTGTAGAGGTTCGGAATCCACTTGAATCTCATATGGGCAGATCACACTCAGACGTCTTCATACCCACATCATTCCCAAACTGTAAAGGGGCAACTCAGCACTAGGTACAGTGATGTGGTGTGGTGTAGTAGTAGTCATATTAGACCGGAACCTACGGTTGTAAATGGATTCTGTATCACTAAAAACATCCATGGACCCGCTGTTACTCGAACCCGCACCTGCGGCGCCTAGCGTCAGAACTCTAGTCATTCGGCCATCAGGTCCCTTTAACAACACTAACGCCATAAAATTTAAGAAATAAATTTGATAAATGTAAAAAATTAAAGTGGGTTGGAAACTAAATATAATAAAACTTCTTTGTAATGATCTAGAAACAATTTTTAGAAAAATCAGTAAATATTAAATTAAATTATATAACACTTTTACAAACCAACACTATAACCGAAACTAAAATAATCTGCAGAAGCTGTAAGTATATTTGTAGAACATTTTTTTTTGCAAACCAACGTAAGTGCCGAAAATTAAAAGCCAGGAGAAAGTGCATATCACCATTCCGTTGCAAAATTAGACATTTTGTTACGAAGTGCTTTTTTACGTAGTAACTTTGAGTCATCCACTATTTTTTCCCTGCATGAAAGAGGTTACCGAAAATATTGCGCGGAAAACAAAATCTGTTCTCAAGCATGGAGGTGCCAGCATTTGGTTGCAAAAAATCTGTTTTCAACGGTTGTCGCTCCCGAACAATATATCTGCTGTCCAAAGCAGAATAATTCGTGCTGTCTTCAGAGCAATAGAGGGACGGCATGAGATGGAATTTACGGTACGAGCAAACGAGTCACACATGAAGGGGTGATGACACGAAACACCCAAACAAATTTGTCAACTTGTATTACTGCACATTCCGTGTCTATTTGCAGGTTTCCCCATTTGAGTTATTTGTAGTGTAATGTAGGAAGAAATAGATTCATATTTGAAATATATGACCCATACTTTTTATAAAATAAATATAAGGCAATTTATATCTTTAAATGAATCCCCATTTTTGAAAGCTATATTAAACATAATGGAATGTGGTGGTAATTGTCAATGATGGCAAAATACAAATACATAATTCGAGCACACAGGGAAATAAATTAAAAATATTTGCAATTATATTTTTTTACTTATCATTTTAAGGATTTCAATCACTTAAAAATTCACTTCAGGTAAAAAAATATTTAAATGGTTATAAACACCATTCATGTAAGCTATTTATTAAATTAAATTAAATTGTTTATTTATTTCAAAGAATTTTATAATTTAGATATTGATGTACAAAATATTGAATATAAACGCCTTTTTGACATGAACAATGCTAAAATGACGTTTTTATATCCATTTATAATACAGTGATTTAAAGAGGAAGGAAATCAGGAAGGAATTTAAAGTATCTTTATTTATCTTTATTTGATGTTTGTAATTTCATAAATTAACAAAAACTACTAATTTTAACCCAAATGCATACTTTTTATGCAATTCACATTATTTTTGTTTTTAATTAAGAAATTTATAGTTTATAGTTATTTTGTAGTATTAAGTAACTTAATTTTCCTTCGAAATATTTATTTTTTATGTTGCATTTTAAAATAGAAAGCATTGAGTAAAAGTAAAGAATACACTTGTAAATGCATTTATAAATTTTACATGAATTAGGCACATATGTATTTTTTATTTTCAATTAAGGTTAACAAATTAAAAATTTTTTTTTCATTAAATGATTAAATTATCTTTATTGGTCGACAGACTCTGTGTTGTATTACAATAGTCTAACATTTGAATCAAAAGAGCCGGACGATCGAGTGGTTAGCGCTGTGGCGTTCAGTACTATCGATGTTTGTAGTGCTTCGGTATCCACTTTAAGCCGTAGTTGTCGGTCTAGTATGATCGTAGAGCGTTGTGGGATAGTGTTATTTTGTGGGATAGTGTTACTTTAAGCTACATATGCCCCCCGGATAGTACTAAATGAATAACAGCGGTGGAACCCTTGCTTATGGCAATTGGTTTGGATTGTCGTTCTACGGGCATTTTTTTCACACGAGGGCTAAACCATGCTGTTTATCGGGGATTCCGAACCATTCAGAAGCATACAACCCACTGCCAGTATTCGAAACGGAAGACTGTGATACCAAAGGCCAGAGCGGCGATTGGCCAATTGGCTATCAGGCCATGATTCTCCAACTGA
The DNA here is from genome assembly GCA_021605075.1 of Caerostris darwini. NCBI lineage: Eukaryota > Metazoa > Arthropoda > Arachnida > Araneae > Araneidae > Caerostris > Caerostris darwini. The sequence continues at coordinate 121,855 of BPLQ01005022.1, forward strand.
AGTCCGCGGTCAACTAAGGTACTTTGAGATAAAATATCGGCTCTCGAAAATATCTCTGAATTAAAATGGCGGCTATTTGAGATTGATAAAGCATCCTATTTTTTTTTATTATATTTTTGTTTTCTAAATGGTGCTGATCATGTTTTTTTTTTTAATTTCCAATGGCAGATTATGAACAGTTACAGCAAAAAAAGAACAACGAAAAAAAAAAAAAAAAAAACATACAACAACAACAAAATAATACAACAAAACATGCTGAAACAGAGTTCATTAATCTAACAATAATGCCAAGTTGTAGATCTTTTAGCCACTAAAAAGTGTTGCCAGGTGCACCACGGGGAGGTAGATCTTCTGCGCACTCTTGATCATGTTGTGTTCTGTTTTTCTAATGATGTCGGTTATAATGGTGTTGATGCTGATTATGTTCTAATAAACGTTCCGTTATCCTAATTAATATACCTATTTAAATTAATTAATCATTTTATATTATAAGCAGTATTGTTAGCATAACAGCTAAGCTAATATTAAGATGTTAATCAGCTCTTAAACCCTTCTTCTTGAGCATTTTAAGTTAAATTTAAAGTTGATCACTAAGTTTGGCTGTTTTTTTAATATATAGTTGTCAAAAATTGTTTCATCAATATAGTAACCTATATGATAATTGTAGTTAATTTAAATTTTAGAGTGCTCTTTAAACAATCAAAAAATAAAAGATCGCTTTGTAAGAAATCTTAACATTGAGAATCACTGAAGTAAGATATTAAATAAGTTATTATTATGCTGTTATAATTAATAATAATAAAACCAATAATAATTAAAATATTAAGGGTTTTAAGAATAAATAATCAAAGAAAAATGCAGAAAAATAAATAATCAAATAAATAATTTTGCAGAAAAATAAATAATCATAGCAAATTAATTAAACCAATTTGAATATCTAACTACAAAAACAAAATATTAGCTTAATTGCTGAATTATGACCTAGAAAAGTGTTACATTTCAAAATAGTTATATGTTTAAATATAAATAAACAATTGTAAATAGTCTATTGTTACTTTAGAGTTTTTGACTTTGATTTAGGGGCATGGATTGCAACTTAAAAACGGCCAATTTATCTTACAGTATTTGGCAACAAATGACAAGAAAAATGATATGTTAAAAACGCAGTGCAAATATGTTTGACAGAAAAGTCCAACCTCTTGAATTTATTTTACAAAATAATAACAGCCCATTTATATACTTTACAACTTTATTTTGATTGCAAAATGAAAAGGTTTAACTTTTAAGACGACAAACATGATTAGGTAAAAACGGGTTTTGTTTGGAGCAAATTTCCTCAACAAAATTTTTTTTTTTATCAATTGGTTTCTTACGTACTTCTTTTACTTGATGTCAATTCCAAAGTGGACGTACTTACTCTTACAGTCATAGAAGACCGGGACCTACGGCTTAAAGTGGATTCCGAACCACTACAAACATCCATGGCACCGCCGGGATTCGAACCCGAAACCTGTGGCACCGAGCGCCAGAGCGCTAGACACTCGGCCATTCAGGTCCCAAATTTGCCAACGGCACGCAGTGTTCCCCAGGTGGTCACCCACCCAAGTACTGACCGCGCCCAATGATGCTTGTATATTCAGCATGGTACGGCCGTTGGCCAGTAAGATGTAAACTGAACGAATTATAAACTGTTTGAATTAAAATTTATGAACCAAATATTATGAACTCTAATATTAAAAAAGTTTTTAAAAAATACTTCAAATGCTTGCTGACGTTGATCTTTTAATTTTAAATGATTTCATTGAAAACTTTCTATCTACCAGGCCTTTCTATCCATTCCACCACCAGGAATCGAACCTGAAGCCTATCGTACCAAAGGCCAGAACGCTAGCCAATTGGCCATCAGGCCACTGTTTATCAAGATTTGGTTTGGTCTGTCACTCCAGGTCATTTTTTTTTTTGCACACTTTCAGATAATCATACCGGGACCTAAAGTTTAAAGTGGATTCCGAACCACTCACAAACATCCATCTCAAATGAATGTAATTATATAAAAATGTTATTCTCCCAATATTAAAACTGATATTAATTGGAATTTGATCATAAAAATACTTCAAAACTAGTGACATTCGCCATTTATTTATAATATCCTATAGAAATTTCTAATGAAATTAGAAATAGAAATAGAAAATTTTAAATTTCAAGTAGATTTTGTTATTTTCTGTACATTGTTTTGTAACTATTCATGGTATCATAATTCATTTATTGCAAATAATTAAACTAATTTTGGCAAATGTCATTTGAAATTTCATGGAGAATAAAAAAGAAAATTTCCATTGCAAAAGTCAGAAACTTACTCTTCCCATTATTCTTCCAACATAAATCAACCACTCTCCAGATAAAGCTGCTTACTTCAAATATGAACCACTCAATTAATGCATTACTCAAAGGACGATGTATTATCACTAAAAAGTGAAGGTTAGAGCTTGCAATGATGAAGGTGAAAAATGCAATGATCACTAAAAAGTGAAGGTTAGAGCTTGCAATGATGAAGGTGAAAAATGCAATGATCACAAAAAAGTGAAGGTTAGAGCTTGCAATGATGAAGGTGAAAATGCAATGATCAAAAAGTGAAGGTTAGAGCTTGCAATGATGAAGGTGAAAAAAAATGATCACTAAAAGTGAAGGTTAGAGCTTCACTCAAAAAGTGAAGGTTAGAGCTTGCAATGATGAAGGTGCAATGATGAAAAAATGCAATGATCACTGCAATGATGAAGGTGAAAAATGCAATGATCAAAAAGTGAAGGTTAGAGCTTGCAATGATGAAGGTGAAAAATGCAATGATCACTAAAATGTGAAGGTTAGAGCTTGCAATGATGAAGGTGAAAAATGCAATGATCACTAAAAAGTGAAGGTTAGAGCATCCCATGGAGATTAAAGAGGCTACATATTAAGTCCAGCATTTAATAAAACTCATTGAAGCTTTCGATTCCAATGAAAGATGAATTATTCAAACATGGAGAAAATACCGGTAACATTTTAATGTCACAGTATTTCTTAGCAATAACATGATTTGGATCCTAATCACCCAGTTTTGTAAGAGCTGGAATCTCTCTAATTGAGTTCAATTAATATCCTTGAGTTAATTTTGTTTTATATAATTCAGTATTTTAGAAATCACTCTATATTAAAAAAAAAAATATTTTCTTCCTGCTTTTCCCATAAAAAGCTATTTTTTTAAGCATGAATGGGATAGTTTAATAAAAGTCTACTTCATGACAATTTCATATTATTATATATAAACCAACGTATTTCTTAATCTTTAAATGAAACTATCATAAAGAAAATCTATTTTAAAATAGTAAAGATAACGAGTTATATTTCATAGGGACACCTTGAGAAAAAATAATCCTTTGAACCCTATAACGTTTCTTTTTTTGCCAACGAAATAATCAGTAGTTTTATGCAGTATCTTTAAGATAACACTATCTCAATATCAGTAAGAATCAATGCATGTCAAATCCAAGTCGATAAATCATCCCTTTGTTTCAACGCATCGACATATAATCCTCCTCTCAGCACTGTCAAATCCGCATAACAAATAAGTCAATCAATCAAAGGATGCTCGAATTTGGTGAACTTATCTTTCCTACAATCGTCAAAACTACTCATTGATTAATACAAAGGAACATGATTTCATCATTCTATATGAAGCCTGTCACTAATTACTTTGAAGCACCTGATAAATCTTTGCCATCAAGGCCCAGACACAAGTCATTAACCCGAGATATCAAGCGAAACCAGAACCTAAAGCCATCTATTACATGTGCGATGCGTTTCCCAAATGGCATAACAATGGTTATTACATACCACAGAATAGAAGGAGGAGGTTTTTCACGTCCTCCCGGTCTCTAATTACCCAGCGTCAATCTCAACATCAGCACCAGGTATACAGCCGTGAAATGGAATTAGATTTACAGTTCTATTGTGTGGGAGGAGCTGTGATGTGGGAGGTCTGGAGAAAAGTGTCAAACTGTATACTTAGATCAATCACTATTATTTTATTGCGCCGGCCGTCACCATTAAAGTGGTAAGGTGATTGAACAACAAACTCTGAATAAAAAAAAAAATTCACTGTAGTTGGTTTCACGTATAAAATAACACGCTATGTTTCTTAAATGGCGATTGTGGCAAAATGGCAACTATAATGAAATGGTAATTTCCAATTCAAGTAAATGTTGATGGCAATTAAATTATTTGTAAAACGGAAACGTTTGCTTTCATATGTGTTAAAGGATCGGTATTAAGGAGATCCGGTGGTCTAGAATTTTCAAAAAATCGAATTTTTTTTTCGATATTTCGAAAATGTAATCCTTTAAGAATATACTGTTAAATTTTTGTAACGAGTTCTTCTAATGCAGCTGGCAGATAGACCGTGATCTTTCGCCATAAGTGCTGCACTGATTGCATTACCCAGGGGGCGCGTGTAACTATTTATCTGAATTAAGATTATCAATAGTCCATTTTACTTACATCGAAAGATAAAGGAAATTTTTGTGAATTTTCCACTCCATTTTTACATGTATTAGTAACATTTATAACATAGCATGCAGCATATTATTTTGCAATACGTTATGCTACGAAATTTTTGACCTTGAATGAATAATATCTAGCATAATAAATGAGATGAAATTCCATCACTGAAAAATTGAAACCAATAAAGATGTGAATTTCAGTTCTTCACATAACTTTAACTAGTCCATTTCGGCTTTTTTAAATCATTATTAAGCGTTTTAGAATTCTTAATGATATTGGGACGTTATTTAAAGGATCACGATTTACTATTTGCATAATTTATTATAATTACAATTAATTATTTGCAATTAAGGAATCTATCATATTCCACGCATGGCCAACCTCCTACCAGCACAATCAATCATCGTGTCCTTTTGGTTCCGATCCCTTCTTCCCCGTATACATCTCCGGATGAGAACAATCCGATTACAGCCGGGGTGTCAAGTATGTCATGAAGGGGAAGAGGACGACAATCGACAATTCACTGAACCTCCCTACCATCAATTTTTATTGTTGTACGTTGTCGCTACAAAAAACTATTTTCCAGATCCCACACCAAAAAGTCTATATTTTTTCTTCTTTCTAATGCATCTGGCAAACACTTAGACAGCTTGGTCTTGTATGCCTTAAGGCAAGCGCTGCACAGACGTTACTCACTTTGCATTACCCAGGGGGCGCGCGAAATTTGAAGATAAGCCACGGACGCGGAGTAACAATGGCCCCGCAGCGCTCTACGATCCTATTAGGACTGGGACCTACAGCTTAAAGTGGATTCCGAACCACTACAAACACCCATGACAAAGCCGGGATTTGAACCCGATACCTGTGGTACCAAACGCCAGAGCGCTAGCCATTCGGCCATCATACGGTAACGATATTGACGATATTTTAAGTTCTACAGCCCATTTAGCTGGGAACGTGGTTACCTTAAACTCCAAACTCATTTATTTCGAAACTATTTTTTTCCGCACGTTGTGAGGATACTATGATTGCAAAAACTAATTTTCTTACATAAAATTAATGTTTATATTTTATTTGCGCAATAATGATGATTTTTAAAATATATGCATTAAATATTAACAAAATAAAGACTTTTGAATTTGATATAATATATACAATAAAATAACTGATGCAATTAATAATTTATGCATATGTTTTATATTTTACACATTTATTATTTAATTTGCTTTCAATTAAAAAAAAATTAGTTTTTTTATAATGAATTACTAAAAATATTTATTGTGTTGATATTATATCAGATTTGAAAAGATTTAATATTTAATTAGTATGCTTTTATGCTCACAATAATGAGTATTTTTAAAAATATATTCATTAAATATTAAAAAAATGTTAATATTTAATGAATGTATTGTTTGTTATATGTAATATTTACAAATATGTAGATATTAACAAATGAATATATTTTTAAAAAGCCTCATTATTATTCACATTAAAATTAAAGATTCTGAAAAATTAAAGATGTCTTTCTGAATCTTATACAATATCCACAATAAATTTTTTGGTAATTTAGTATAAAAAAAACAACTAAAATTTTTTAATTAAACGAAGTAACAAAAACAAATATTTAAAATGTAAAAGATATACATAAATTATAAATTGCATTAGCTATTATATTATGTATATTATATCAGGGGCCTGATGGCCGAGTGGCTAGCGCTCTGGCTCTCGGTACCACAGGTATCGGGTTCGAATCCCGGCGGTGCCCATGGATGTTTGTAGTGGTTCGGAATCCACTTTAAGCCGTAGGTCCCGGTCTCCTATGACTGTAATAGCGTCACGGAGCCAAAGTCAGGCTTCTACCAAAGGGTGCTCCATCACAACAGAAGCTGCTTCCTACCCCTTCAATCATGAGTACGTATGGACTCGTGAGCTCGGCCAGCCAAGTGGGATAAGAAACAACAACAACAAACAACATATTATATCAGATTCAGAAAGATTTTATTTTGTTAATATTTAATTAATTTTTAAAAACCATTAATATTTAAATAAAAATTAAAGATTAATTTTAAGTTAGAAAATTAGTTATTAAATTTATTAAATGATATTTTCATAATATTCATTGAATGTTATTTTAATAACATTCATTAAATGTTATTAAAATAACATTTAATAAATTTAATTGGATATCAACAATTTTACTATGCGAAATGGATTTCATCTATAAAAAGAAAATATAAGAAATGCTTTCTCTTTATTTATTGACTAGAGCTTCAAATGTTTGAAGTTCTCCTTTAAAAAGTATCACGAACTGCAAAATTTTAAAAAATGACGACTGGGCGTAAAGCAATGGTTAAATCTAAATCTAAATAGGTACCTTTCGCAATATAATTGCTATAGCGAGGGTCTTAACCCATATTTTGAACATCAACAAAGATTACTAATGATCCCGCAGACAGATGAACTCGTCAGTGAGTAACAGTTGATAATAGGCTCGCATTTGAACAGAAACGTCTCAATAAAGAAAAGGATAAGATGTTTCAGACTTAAAAAACCAATAGTCGTTCTTCCAGGTAAACGCCCTCCTTCAATGAAAGAACAAAATGTTTCGCTTTATAAAGTTGTTATTTCTCAGGATTTTGAATATCAGATACTGAAATATTTTTACAATTCTTGTTGTCACATATTTCTAAGATTTAATTTGTATTAAACATATAAAAAACATAATCGGTTATTGATTTATTAAACAACTTAATTTCAGTATTAACATTAATAATTTAATTATAAATCTCATTAAATATTAACTATAAATCACATTAATCATTAATAATAAATCATTCATTAAACAACATTAATTTATGTTAGGGCACTCATTATTTCAAAAAATAAACAAATAAATAGATTGTAATTGTAAATAAAACGATTAAAAAAAATAAAACGATTTAAAAGGCAAATGATTAAAAAACAAAATTAAACAAAACGATTAAAAAAATAAAACGATTTAAAAAGCAAAACGATTAAAAAAAATAAAACGATTTAAAAAAGAAAACGATTAAAAAAATAAAACGATTTAAAAAGCAAAACGATTAAAAAAAGCAAAACGATTAAAAAAAAATAAAACTATTTAAAAAATAAAACGATTAAAAAAATAAAACGATATAAAAAGCAAAACGATTAAAAAAATAAAACGATTTAAAAAGCAAAATGATTAAAAAAAAATAAAACGATTTAAAAAAGAAAACGGTTAAAAAAATAAAACGATTTAAAAAAGAAAACGATTAAAAAAAGAAAACGATTTAAAAAGCAAAACGATTAAAAAAAAATAAAACGATTTAAAAAATAAAACGATTTAAAAAATAAAACGATTAAAAAAAATAAAACGATTTAAAAAGCAAAACGATTAAAAAAATAAAACGATTTAAAAGCAAAATGATTAAAAAAAATAAAACGATTTAAAAAAGAAAACGATTAAAAAAATAAAACGATTTAAAAAGCAAAACGATTAAAAAAAATAAAACGATTTAAAAAGCAAAATGATTAAAAAAAATAAAACGATTTAAAAAAGAAAACGATTAAAAAAATAAAACGATTTAAAAAGCAAAACGATTAAAAAACAAAATTAAGCAAAACGCTTTTAAAAAAACAAAACGATTTAAAAACAAAAGGATTACAAAAACAAACTGATTACAAAAACAAAATAATTACAAAAACAAAATTATTACAAAAACAAAATAATTACAAAAAAAAAAATGATTATAGCAATGATTTAGTAAGACAAATAAACTCAATGTATCATTGTATTTATAATATTTTTATAACATTTAGGTAATTTTTAATTTGTAATATACAAATGGTACAAAAATTAAATTCATGGTTTAATGAAAATATATTATAAACATTAACGAAATTATATTAACAGTATACATTTTAGCATTCGCCAATTTTCCGACACACGTCCAGACAGCGTATAGTCAGTTTATTAGAAAATATTAAAAACCACAGTGTTTAATTAAAAATAAACATCAATTTTATAATAAGCATAATATGAGGCATAACAACATTTTAAAAATCCCATATCAAAAGAAAGAATCTATTTGAGAATATTTTTAATAAAAATAACCATGCATTAATAAGCCAACTACAGAATAAATGCAATGATAAATTATATATTGAATATTAAGTATTGCATAACATTCATTATGCAAACTGTTGATGAAAATCGAAACCATACATTACACGGCCTTCTACTAAAAAGATAATTGAAAAATTCTTATTATTCACAAAACGTAGACTATGTAATAGTTCTTAATGGAAAGATTATTCATAAGCCAAGCTTATTCTTGCGATATCATAGGTGATTGATCTCCGAGAATATTATCAATCTAATTTGTGGTCTGTGGAAGACACATCGGTATTCTGGACGACAAAACATAGATTACTTCCTATGATTGGGATTAGGATTCCTATGATTACTTCCTATGATTCCTTGCTGTTATACTTCAGGGAAATGAAAACAACTCTTCTTTAAAAAAACCATATCAATCTTTCAGCATAATTTTACATGTATAGAATAACTAAACATATTTTTTCTAGAATAGGAATACGCAGACTTGTGAAGGCAACATATATCCACAGTAATTCTGTCACAGACCGCACAAATAATTAATCGAAAATTAACATTTATAATTGTATTATATACATATATAATCAAAACTAATTAAAAAATAATAAGTTAAAAGTTAATCATCAAAACTAATTACATCATAAGTCATTAAAGTGATCAAGAATTGATGCGTGATATTACTTTAATTTATCAAATGAATTTAAATTCAACTAATATGTGTTGACATAAACAATAACAATCATATATAATTTGTTGAACGCAGTTTTATAATGGAACATGTTTTGGTGAGAAATATAAAATTACGTATATAATGATGCTTTATCTAGACCAGGGGTCTCCAAACTTTCCAGCCTTAGGGCCATACTGTTTACCCCAGTAAGTACCAAGGACCAAAACCGTTTTAATTTTTTTGCCATTATCTATAATTTCTAGACCTCTTTCTAAATCTCATTAGTATTTTTTTACAAGTGGATACCCCTCGGTTTTATGCTCTTTAATTTAGCTTCCTCGGTTTAGTTCCTGAGGGATTTTCAGGATAAAAATCGTATGTTTGATTCAGGATATATACATTCCAAACAGCGATATACATACACATGCGATACTCTTTACCCCAACATAACTACCGAGGGTAACAGCGGGATGTTCACTAGTTTATAATGTTAGTGGGATTCATTTCAATTACTTGTTAGTTGTTATGCTTAAGTTAAATTTTCTGCGTATTATGCTTGTCATTAAGCTTTACCTAGCAAGTCAATAAAACCGAGTTATTATCATTCTGTGTTTTTTTTTTGCCAACTTATTACAGCAACAATAAGCTATTCGCTGTCGCGGGCCGAATTGATGACATTGGCTGGCCGGATTTGGCCCGCGGGCTGTAGTTTGGAGACCCCTGATCTAGACTAACAAGTTATTGACACAAGATATGATGACTTTTTTTTTTATCATGTTTGATCATGCTATCCGTTTAAATTAGTCAACAAAATGCAAAAATCTCAAAAAATAAATCTATTATGAATTGAAAAAAAAAAAAAACAGCGAATATATAATACTATTAAAAAACTATAATGACAGTGAGTTGCGGTCAGTGCACTCCTGTTCTAGAATATATGAAACAAGAAAAACCATACTGAATTCAAACCTCAGCAGATGTCAGAAAAGAAACTGACCAATTAAAAATATTTCGAAAAAGTACACTAGATAGACACTCTACAAGATGCATTAGAAATTGGATGGAATACTACGTACCATATTTTGTATCACAGACTACTTTTTTAAAGCTTACGGTGCACGGAAAATCACAAATATACGAATCGTAAAGTCCATGTCCTTTGTTGATACAGCCATATCCTAAAAGCGAGAACTGGAATATAGAGGCTTCATATCCTATGTTCCATTAAACATATGAACAGAAATAATGTAGATGAAGTTAAAATAAAACCTGAGGGATCAAGTGAAAAACTGCAAATCACATTTTCTTATCTTTTGTATTTTTGTATTTTTTTATAATGTAAAATTGATCAATATTTTTCTAATGGTATCATCTAATGTATTATTTTTCAAATTCAATCAAACTCACTCACCTCTATAGATTCTTTGAGTGCTTGTGGGAAAATCTGTCTGAATATCCATTTTATGATACACCATGTTTGGCAATCCAAATTTCACCTACAATAAAGAAAAAAAAAAACATAATCAGTAAATATCAAAAACAGTCAATTTTAAAGAAATTAGACTGGCTTATTTATGGAATAACTATAACTATAATGGAATTATTTTCGGAATTCCATTAAAGTTTAAAAAAAGTAATATAAAATTAAAATAAAATTAATCCTGAATTTCTATAAGAAACATTGTATTTTAATAAGTTAAAAAAATTAAGGGGACAACAATTCATACTGAAAATTATAATTAAATAACTTAAATTAATTACGGGACAATAATTTTGACGATCTTAATAAATATACAATAATATTAAATATAATAACCATATATACCATGTTAAAATATATAAATATAAATATAATACATAATTAAAGGAACAACAGCTCATACTGAAAATTATAATTTAATTACTTAAATTATAAGAGAATAATTCTTTTAACCATCTTAAAAATATAATAATTATGCATCCATATTAAATATATTAACCATATATACGATGTTAAAAATGTATGATAAATGTAAATATACAGAAATTAAGAAACTGGAATATTTAAAAAATATTTGTTTCAACACTTACTCAATAAAAAAGTTCATGAATAATTAGTGATAAATAGTTAATAGTTACATAATATTCTTTTTTAAATATAAAAATTTTTTTTTAGTTATATAAGTTTCACTTTATAACACCAACTATCCGCAGAAGAATCAGTGTGTTTAAAGATTAGTTTTTTAATACAATGAATACCAATAAATATAATAGATCTTACGTGCAAAATAGGTTCATTTGCAAATGTTATCATATAACAAGGCGTCTCCAACACATTTTATTATAAAAATATTCACAAATGGAGCATTCTCAAAACTGTCCATTCTCAAAATGTAACAAAACAAATATTTAAATAACATAATTTCACTCCTAACATCACTTTTCTTATACACAGAAATACACTTTTCGCAAGTGTAATGTTCCAAAACAAGAGAATCCAATATCTTTGTTTGACCACCTGTGGCAACACCTTTCGCTCCCAATTGCGTCATGGCGTGGTGACGTCATTCATCAAAAATAGCCAAACCGCCAATAAATCAGAGGAAATAAAACCTGAAGTACTACAACGGTTCCGAAAGTAAAATAGTAGGTTGATGCGAGGTGTGGCACAACTCTTCCGTTGAAGAATGTATACAATTGGTTATTAAAAGAAACGTGAAGATTTATATGAGGAAAAAGAAATTTACCTTTTTTTTTTTTTTTTTACTTCATTTAAGTATCTATTGAAGTGAAACGAAATGTTATTTATACTTTTTTTTTGTAGATACTTAAGTAGTTCTTAGATTTTGTATTGTTTGAATGATTATGGAGATCTTAAAGCATTGCTTTTTAACCAAGAAACATCATTATAGGGTCAGTGAACTTGGATGAAAAAAATTATTATTGTAATTTTTTTTTTTTTTTATTTTAAATTGTTATTTTTCTTCGCACAACAATTTTTGTCAAGATAAACAATAGTATTCAAATGGGAAATTTTTGTAAAAAATATGAATAACTCGGTATTTTAAAAAAAGCATAAAAAATGCACTTAATTTAAGAGCCTTTTTAATTCCACAACAGGAAGGACCTGAAAGAAAAACTGCCCAAAAGTTAAGAAATTCGAATCCATGATTAAGAAATTCCATCATGCATTCCCCTATAATCTTGAACTTAAGGTTGATAGATCCTCCTTTCAAGGACAGGTTGACCCTTTCGTTAGACTTTGGACATTGCACATTTTTTTTCGTCCATTAGACTTTGGAACCGATAATCGAAGAGGGAGAAAGAAAAAAAACAAGGAGTTTGTAGAGTCGAATGAAGAATTTCAAGGAATAAGGAGGAGGAAGAGTTGTAGGATTTCGTTCCCAGCAGAGAGGAACGCATATTTTTTAACAAGTACATAATAACAACCTATCACACAAATTTGATAGCAGATAAACAATGTTGTGGATAGTTATATTACATGCAATTAGTGTTTTATACTAATGAGAACAACCTGTCACTCAAATCTGATAGAAGATAATCAGTTTCGTGGATAATAAGACAATAAGACTTAATCAAATTAGCGATTGTCTGTTCGACCTTCCCAGGTCGAAACAACTATAGATGGAATGTGAACTACGCCACGAATTGTTACATCGCGATTGGTGATAGACCATGGGCTGAAAACATGTCTATTCCAATGAGAAGTGAGGGAAGCAATGCATACATATTCTGGAGAAATACTTAGCAAATGTGTCAATTTGACGAATTTGAAATCTTCCCAAGAGTGTAGGTAAAGCTACATTTTTACCTAATTTTCCATGAAATGTCCTTTCTAAAGACATTATTCTGTTGTCTGCAGTGAATAACAATAATACACCGAAATAGTGTTTCCAGAATAAAGATGCTAATAATTAACACTATGCAACGTAGATCATACATAGCATGATCCAACGTAGCATGAGTGCAACATAGGCAATACAAAGACAGTTAATTTTTATGTCATAAGCAAGGGCTGCCCCGCTGTTACTCATTTAGAGCTACCCAGGGGGCACACGTAGCTTGAAGATATGCTACAGACGCGAGTAGCACTACCACCACAATGATCTACTGCTCTACTATCATATTAGATAGAGACCTACGGTTTAAAGTGGATAAAACATCCTTGGCACAGTCGCGATTCGGACACAAAACCTGTGGCACCAAGCGCCAGAGCGCTAGCGACTCAACCTTTTAGGCCCTTGATCAACAAACAAAAACTAACAACTGGGAATTAAAGAATATATAAAGAAAGAATAAATAAATACTAAATTAAAAAGGAAACAGAGAACCAATACTGTCAGAAAAACTTGAAAACGAACAAGTAGGTTTTATATTAACAGCAATTTTATATTATCTTCAAAAACTAATGTTATACTGTAACTAATTCAATGAAACTCGGCCATCAGGCTTAACACTGGCGTAGAACATATTATGATGAATCAATAAATCAAAGAAAAAACCGGTAGGGTAGATTTATATGCTCAGTTTTGTAGTATTATAACACTTAACTACCTTTTGTTAGCTACAAATAGATATTTTAATATTTGAAATAGATTTCTGACAAAACAGCAAAAATATCAAAAGTGCCCTTTTAGTGACAATTCCCTACGTAATTTGTAGCCCATTTAGATCATACCCAGTCCCAAAATGGATGCCCGACATAACCACTCAATCTTCGCTGAATAATTAATTATCCATCTTTATTATTCGTGAATGACTCATTAGTGGACTCGATGAGATTTTTCAGCCTAATTTCATTTTGATCATGATGATTCATTGTTGCGATATATGTCGTCCGGTTTCCAGGAAATGATTAAGACGAAGCCCATAAATTTAAATAGTTGCGAGATAGATGATAATGAACCCTATTCAGCGACATTTTAAGAATGAAGTATTTCCGTTTTTTTCATCGGAATGACTTAGCACTAATTTCTCTACAAAGCAAAACATTATCTGTTCCCGATTTATGCATTCAAAATCTATTTGCGTTTAATTCAAGTACTTTTCTTAAGTAATAGCTTTACTTTTTTAATTACGCATACGCATGCGCATTGTATGTTTCGTCATCACAGTTTTTGCCATTCAACCTTTGATAATTCAGTATATTTAATGATTTTCAATTTCGTCACTAATTAGGAAGCACTAAAAAAAAAATCATGTATAGAAAATGACATTAAGGATTTTTTTAGACAAAGAATCATAATCGGCTTGTATATTTTTTTGATTTTAATGGAATTGACAAGAAAGTACAAGACAATTTAAGCATAGCAAATGCTATTGTTATGGCGTTGTTATGCTAGAGATAGTGTTTTTAAGAACAAACTTAATTTTTTTCATTATTTCTAATGCAGCTGGCATTACAGAGACAGTTAATCTTTATGTCATAAGCAAGTGCTGACCGCTGTTATTCATTTATCACTACCCAGGGGGCATGTGTAGCTTGAAAATATGCTATGGACGATAGTAATACTACCCCCTAAACTCTCTACTATCATATTAAACCAGGAACTGCGGCTTACAGTATATTCCGTACACTGCAAGCATCCATAGCACAGTCGCGATTCGGACCTGAAACCTGTGATACCGAGCGCCAGAGCTCTAGTCACTCGACCATCAGGCCCAACTCTTTTATAGAACATATTATGATGAATCAATAAATCAAAGAAAAAATTGATAGAGAGAATAAATTTGTATACTCAGTAGATCAGTATTTATTATCAGTTCTTTTGCTCGCTACAAATAGATATCTTAATATTTGAAATAGATTTCTGGTGAAATAGCAAACATATCAAATGTGCCCTTTTACTGACAATTCACTCCGTAATTTGCAGCCCATTTAGATCATGCCCAGTCCCAAAATGGATGCCCGACATAACCACTTAATCTTCGCTGAATAATTAGTTATCCATCTTTATTATTCGTGAATGACTCATTAGTGGACTTGATGAGATTTTTGAGCCTAATTTCATTTTGATCATGATGATTCAATGTTGCAATGTATGTTCGAGGAAATGATTAACCCGAAGCTCATAAATTTAAACAGTTGCGAGATAGATGATAATGAACCTATTCAGCGACAGTTTAAGAACGACGTATTTCCGGTTTTTCGTCGGAATGACTTAACACTAATTTCTCTATAAAGCAAAGTATTAGCTGTTCCGGATTTATGCATTCAAAATCTATTTGCGGCTAATTCAAGTGCTTTTGTTAAGTAATAGTTTTGCTTTTTTTTAATTACACATACTCATGCGCACTGTACTTTTGGTCTCTGCAGGTTTTGCCATTTATCCTTTGATAATTCAGTATGTCTAATGATTTTCAATTTCGTCACTAACAAGGAAGCACTATAAAATTTAAAAAAAAAAATGTATAGAAAATGACATTAAGGATTTGTTAGACATATTTCCGGCTTAGTTATAATCGGCTTGCATATTTCCTTTTTGATTTTAAGGGAATTGACAAGAAAGTACAAGATAATTTAAGTATAGTGAATGTTATATCTATGGTGTTATGCTAATGATAGTGTTTCTAAAAACAACCTTTATTTTTGTCATTATTTCTATGGCAGCTGGTATTATAGAGACAGTTAATCTTTATGTCAGAAGCAAGGGCTCACCTCTGTTACTCATTTAGCACTACCCAGCGGGTATGTGTAGCTTGCAGATATACTACGGACGCGAGTAACACTACCCCCCATAAAGCTCTACTATCATATTAGACCGGAACCTATGGTTTAAAGTGAATTCCGAATCACTACAAACAATCATGACACAGTAGCGACTCAGACCCGAACCCTGAGGTAGTACCAAGCGCCAGAGCACTAGTCACTCGGCCATGAAGCCCAACACTTTTGTTGAACATATTATGATGAATCAATAAATAAATAAAAAATGATAGATAGAATAAATTTGTATTCTCAGTATTTATTATAACACTTATATAAGATAATATTTAAGAGAAATATAAAGATACCTATTTGTAGCGAACAAAAGGTAGTTCTTTTGCTCGCTACAAATAGATATCTTAATATTTGAAATAGATTTCTGGTGAAATAGCAAACATATCAAATGTGCCCTTTTACTGACAATTCACTCCGTAATTTGCAGCCCATTTAGATCATGCCCAGTCCCAAAATGGATGCCCGACATAACCACTTAATCTTCGCTGAATAATTAATTATCCATCTTTATTATTCGTGAATGACTCATTAGTGGACTTGATGAGATTTTTGAGCCTAATTTCATTTTGATCATGATGATTCAATGTTGCAATGTATGTTCGAGGAAATGATTAACCCGAAGCTCATAAATTTAAACAGTTGCGAGATAGATGATAATGAACCTATTCAGCGACATTTTAAGAACGACGTATTTCCGGTTTTTCGTCGGAATGACTTAACACTAATTTCTCTATAAAGCAAAGTATTAGCTGTTCCCGATTTATGCATTCAAAATCTATTTGCGGCTAATTCAGTTGCTTTTGTTAAGTAATAGTTTTGCTTTTTTAATTACACATACTCATGCGCACTGTACTTTTCGTCTCTGCAATTTTTGCCATTCAACTTTTGATAATTTAGTAAATTTATGTATTTTCAATTTCGTCACTAACCAGGAAGCACATGAAAATTCATGTATAAAAAGTACGTTAATGCTATATTAGGTAGAGAAAATAGATAGAGGTTACAAATAGACTGTGTTTCTGAAAAGACCGTTGTCTATTTTCTTATTGATTTTAGTGGAACTGATTAGAAAGTACAAGATAATTTAAGTATAGCGAATGTTATTTTTATGAGTTTGTTATTGTTTATCTATAAACATTCACATCTCTATAAATATTCTTTGTTTATATTATATACACTCAAGAGCCAAAACATTATGCCCAAGAGAACGCCCCCCAAAGCATAATACCGCCACCACCGGCCTGTGTATGACCTACTGTACATTGAGGGAACAACTGTTCACCTGGAAGACGGCGTATCCTGACACGGCCATCGCCGTGATGAATGACAAACCGTGATTCATCTGACCAGGCAACTCCAGTCTTACGACCTTTTTCTTTGATAGCGTGTGGACGTCCAACACCATGTCGTCTACTGCTGGTTTCACCGTCATTCATCCATTTTACATAAGTACTAACAACTGTAGATCGCGAGCAACACACGAGTCGTGCAGGTTCGGAAATATTTGTTCCGAGCCTTCGAGCCATTACAATCTGCCCTCTATCAAAGTGGCTTAGATCCGCAGCCTTTCCCATCACACACAGAAATAAGTGAAAGAATGATTCTTCAGACTCTCCAGCAGCAATTAAATACCACTTCCACCTCATCACGTGCCTTCCACGTCATCCAGGCGAGTTCACTGGAAAATGTAGGGGTGGTCATAATGGTTTGGCTCTTGAGTGTATATACTATATATATATATATATATATATATGCTTTCTTTTCCAGATCTTTTTTGATTTTTCTTATATATGTAGCTAGTCCAAGAAATTTAGCTATCGAAAATTGAGTGGATTTAGCAAATTAGGAAAATATTTTTTATTTTATTAATCTTTTAAAGGAGCTCCAGTCCAGCTCTGGAAGGCGATGGGAAAGCACTGCGTCCAAGAGCTTCGAAAGTTGTAAAGCGTCTGGCACTTACAAGGAATGAAATCAAAAACAAACCTTTCGAAGTGTTTTGCTTAGTCTATTGCAGGGTTTTCTTTATTAAATTGAAAATTTTCATAACTTAATGGGCAAATTTTTTTAATTTTTGTAGAATTATTCTTTAATTATCTTGTACTTTCTAATAAATTTCATTAAAATAAAAAAAAAAAAATAGAAAAAGGACTTTTCAGAAACGCAATGAAGAATTGACGAGAGTTCATTAATGGAAATGTTAACGATTAATTATAGAAAAGGAAAGTAGCTGTTATGAGAATATGTGGCAACATAAGGTTAATTAGAGGTTAGTGCAAAAAATTAATATGTTAATTGGATGTATTATATACACTTAAAAAATATAAATATATAATTGTAAATAGATTAAAAAAATTAATTTCTGACAAATTTAAAATGGAACATGTTTTTGGCAATTCCATAAAATGTGCAATGAATTCTTGGAACAAACATCTGCAGATGCCTTATGCATCGATAGCCAATAGCATTTAGACTTTGCAAGGTAAGAAATGGGCCCTGATGTCCGAGTGACCAACGCTCTGGCGCTTGGTACCACAGGTTTGGATTCGAGTCCCTAAAGTGCCATTGATGTCTGCAGTAATTCAGAACCCATTGTAAACAGTAAGTCCCGGTCTAATATGACTAAAGAGTTGGGCTTATGTCTGATAACCTTACGCTATAAAAAAACATTTACACTGTAATACGAATTCTGGCAGTATGCATACGGTCTTGGCCCACCAAGGTACTGTTGTCAATGAAGAAGAAGGTAAGAAATATAATAATATAAATAAGGACATTGGATCTATCCTAGAGCGTTATTGAGAATTATTTTATCAAGTTAACAACAAATCTAATTATCCTATTTAACAATGAATTAGAGAACTTTTTCATACAATGTCATTAAAAAGTAATACGACTAGTATTTTCGAAAGTAATAATATAATGAGACGGTCTCACGCAACCTGTTCATCCCTGCTGTCTATTGAAGAATTGAAGGTAAATGGCCTAATTGCCTTGATTTGCGGTCTAGGGATGCCTGGTTTGAAAATTAGAAAGTGAGGCCGCATTTAAAATTTCTATCTCTATGCCGGGAATGACCATGATAATTCTATTGGCAGGAAAATCATTCCGTTATGCTCGAGGCGTAAAGTGAAAATATTCTAGAAATCTCTGGGAATGCTTGTTAGAATTGTGATAGAAAAAAAGGTACACTGCAGTACCTCTGATTAATGCACCATAGGTAGCATAGATTCCAACGCTATTGACGAATTACCTCACGTTAAAAAACATAGCACTTGAAGTAGTACTGAGCAGTAGTAGACCTCAATGACCTCACATTAAAGTGCGTAGCATTTGAAATAGTACTGAACAAAAACTATGGTAAAACCTCAATGAACTCACATTAAAGTGCATAGCATTTGAAATAATACTGAGCAATAACCGTGGCAAAACCTGAATAACCTCATGTTAAAGTGCATAACATTTGAAATAGTACTGAGCAATAATTACGTCAAAATCTCAATGACCTCACGTTAAGGTGCATACCATTTGAAATAGTACTAAATCAATAATCATGGCAAAACAATTTTGAATTATTTTCATTGAAAGCGTTAATAAACAATATGAAATCTTCTTATTCATTTCAAATGTAATAATACAGCTTTCATCACCATTCACTGTTTAATGAGTATTGTTCAGTTAAATAAAAAAAAATGGGAACATAAATTCGAATTTGAAAGAAGTTACTAAAATAGGAATTCTGAAAGACTCTACAAGAAAAAATTCTAAGAATCATTTATTAATTGAAATTGTAGCTATTTAACACTATACTGAGTGTGGTTATTATTGTTTTAATTTATAACAATTTTATTTAAATGTTACAACAGCAAAGAAAAAAAAAGTAAAACACGTTTTCATCAATATAACAAATTTAGGCTTATTCGCATATTATGTATATATATATATATATCGAACAGGGGTATATATATAAACTACCCAAAAAAACTAATTATTTTATTATAACATAAATAAAATCAATGCCTTATGAAATTGTTTTGAATTGTATTTGATTGGTAAATATATAAAATATCGTTAATCAATTAACTATGCAGTAAGCCGTTTAGTTAAAAATGATGATTCATTTAATATTTAAGCTCTGCTAAATGATAAAATGAATAATAATTTTGTTATTGAATATTGCTACTTTTAAAATAAACAGAACCTAATCTGATAAACGGATCAGCGCAGCTTTTTTTAAATAAAAATCAACATTCAAATTATCTGTAAATATTTAAAGAATGTTTTATTAACATAATTTTGCTACTTAGTAACCACATTTTAAAATCCAGAAGCAAAATTTTTTATTGGTTTTAAATATGAAATATTGTCCAAACTAGTTAAAAATATTTGACTCTTAATAAACCCTTTGATGGAGAGTATTTAGATTCATTTTCTATTAGTAAAATTGAAAATGAAACTATTTACTAATTCTATTAGTAAAATAACCTATCAAAATTGACATTTTAAATTGTGTCTCAAACAAAGTAAGTAGATTATAATGATTTAAATTGACAGGCTTTCAAAATACTGTCAGTTCATCATATACAGAGATATTGCTACAAGTTTTTCAACATGTTAATATAAACTAGGGTATATAAAAAGGAAAAATTTCTTATGTTATAACAAAGATAAATACGTCTCACCATGAATATAGCTAGTGATTAGTTTAAATTTTTTTTTTATTTGTAAAAAAAAAATTATGCTCATAGGAAACATAATTTCCTATGAGCATGCGCGCTAGGGAGAAAAAGCTAACGGACGTCCTACGGTAACTAACGTACGGTATGCAAAAACTCTCTATTAAATACATGTGCTCCTCAGCCAATGCAGGAGTAAAACAAGTAATATAAAAAAATAAAAAAAATTTCCTACTTTTTTTCACTTTATTGCAGAAAGTCCTTTATAAATAAATTTCATTCATTTTTTTAAGTTTATCTGGCGCCATCTATTGGTAGATATATGCAACTTAAATCTAAAAAAAACTAAAATTAATTAATTAAATTTAATTATTGAATCAATATTTGAAAAAACTGTATTAACATCAAGTGCCATCCACTACAAGTTCAAAAAAATGTATTTAAACTTGAGTGGATGAATAAGAAGTATTTTATTAACGATTGAAAATTTGAACAAGATATATATATAGGGAGAGTGTGAGCTAATAGATAGAATTGAAAAAAAAAGGAAAAAAAATACAAGAAGGTAATGATTTTTGTTACGATAGGTGTAAAGAAGATCAATTTGTCACCTGCTCTGAAGAATGAATGAATGATTGACTATGTGTTCCAGTTGGCAAAGAATTACGAAGCAAATAAAACAGAATCCACTCATGATAAGAAGAAAATTCCTTTGAATGCCGAGATTCCTATTGATCAACAATCAAGCAGAATATTCTTTTAAGAGCAGGTTAAAGGTGATAAGCAAAAGCCTATGAAAGAAGCTGAAGAAGTCAAATCATGAACAGCTAAGCTACAATAATAATAATAATAATAATAATAATAATAGAGAGTTTTTGCATAACGTTTTTTTATCGTCCGATATTGTTTTTTTCCTAGCGCGCATGCTCGTAGGAAACATTGTACCTATTGCGCATGCGTATTTGTAATACTGCAGTACCGAGCTATTCCTATGAGCATGTGCGCTAGAAAGAAAAATATCAGACGATAAAAAAACGTTATGCAAAAAATTCTAATAATTGAAATCCCTTACCCTAAGGAAGATATTATCGTGAAAACAAACCACATTGGTTTTCTTGGAACCGAAATGAGGAAGGAAGACATGAAGATTATGGAAATTTTAAAAGAAGAATTTCTAAATAACGTAATTAAAGAAAGAGATAGATAAATTAAAGAAAAAGCAAGGAATATCTTTAAAATTCAAGAAGAAAATCGAAAACCTGACAAGAATTAGTGAAGACTTGCTCCAGCTTGTTACATAAAAGATCTGATGGAAATTCAACAGACCCTATTTGATACAGAAATGAAGTTGAGACCAAAATATTTTGGCTCATATAACGATAAAAGTAAAACATAATTACCATTATGAGGCGGAAAAGAATGGACAACATGAAGGACGCAATACTACTTCCACTGCAGCTAATCAAAATTTTTTTTCTATAATGTGCCTTGTACTATCACAGTTATGCTTTTTTTTACGATGAACTTAAAAAAAGGACTATGAAATGTGAGGAATTAGCTTTACGACAATACAACTATGTTGTTCCGCCCTTTTCTTTATATTTTCTTTCAGGTGCTAAGATAATAATGATGATGGTGATCATGATTACGAAAAAAAAATAATGATGATGGCGATGGAGCTGAAGCTGGCAGTGCACTGAACCCTGCATGTGTTACAACTTCAGTGATATTACTGAACTGAACTGAATTGTGTAATGCTGAGAACAGCATAGGTAAGGATGGCAGAGTGTTGTATTCCAATGTTTCCAATTTAGGTGAATTATATAGTTTGTGAATCACTGAAGATGGTACTTGATTCCGAGATGTGAGGAAGAAGGAAAAGAACTATAATGAGATTAAGACTTGCGTATACAATGGTAACCCTGAATAAGTTTTGTAGATGTTAACATTGTGATGATTGATAATGTGATTGATATTGCCGATGCGATTGATAACACTGTGATGATAATGTTTTAACTATTGCGTAAATATCTAAATAGTTTAGTTACCCTCATATTGTGTAATTAAACAAAAGATTTTTAACCCATTCATTATTGTAACTCCAAGTACTATCTCTCTCTCTATAGTATATATATATATATATATTGATTTTACTGATTTCCTTTTGTTTCGCACCCTGTTATTTAAATTTTTGTTATTTTTTCTACTTATTTGTTCAATGTAGTTCTAGCCGTTCACCCTTTTGATATTTGTGTTTCTCTATCGATTGTCAATTTCGTTGCTGCAGCTTAAGTACACTTCGGATCTTGAACTATTTCTTTCTCGTCTTTCTTTCTTTCTTTTTGAAGAATCTAAATGCTAGACACTTCAGTATTTTCTGTATTGTGAATGTTATGGAGTGCTATAGTACATATAATTATATTGAAGCATATAGCCTGTATGTTATTTTGATATTTTTTGAAGATAAAACATTGGTCCGTCAAAATACTTGCTAGATATGTTGCTTAGCTTACTTATTTTAAAAAGCGGCGAAAAGCCAATTTTTAGCATTGTTTACTTCTACCAAGATTAATATAAGTCCATAAAAAATAAACAAAACTTATTAAATGGATGCTAATAATATTAATAAATTACAATTTTATGTACAATTAATATAACACAATAATTAATATCCACGAATAATTTCTAGCGACAATGTTTATGGTATTAGAAATGTGCAATGATTCGTTACTATTTTTAGGGACATACCTTTCGTTATGCAGCATTAGCTAGACATCTCTAGGGATACAAAATTATGAATCTTATACAGAAAAGTATCTGTCTAGTCTATATAGTGGTCGGAAATGTTAGCCAATTATAACTTCTACTAGCACAATGCAAAAGTGGCGTATTCTGAGTGATTTAGCACATGTGTCTGGTAATGGGTAGCCGAATAGCCCAATAAACACTGTCCTAGTTCTGCTTTTCTTTTACAGAAATTGTCATATCTAGTCCGGCGTTCAAAA
Source organism: Caerostris darwini (assembly GCA_021605075.1). NCBI lineage: Eukaryota > Metazoa > Arthropoda > Arachnida > Araneae > Araneidae > Caerostris > Caerostris darwini. The sequence goes on from BPLQ01005022.1 coordinate 145,580, forward strand.
TTGTGATTAAATAATCTCATAAACACGTTTCCATTTAGATAATTTAAGAAACATTAACGTCTAACTTTAATGAAAGGTAAAATTTATAAATTATAATTTTAATCAAAGCAATAGCGTATTTTCGCATACAGATTCATTGAATTTTTAATGATTGAATGATAATTTATTAAATACTTTAACGAGGGATCATGTTAATAAAGAATCATGATAATGAGAAGATAATGGTGGACAATAAAGAACCACAGTTATCTTAATTTCTACATCCCTTACCATATAGTCGCATCAAAAAGACACGCCGACAAGATGATTTAATGCACAAATTTTAAACTAGTATTTTAAAGCAGTATATTGATGATGATTTAAAAGAGCATGACATTACAAACATACAGAGAATAATATTACTTGAAGTACTGATACTTATCGATGCATTAAAACATTATTTAAAATAGTACAAAATACAATTGTATAAAATAATTTTTCTTTAAATTAAGATATGTAATTCAATAATGAAGCAAAATGTTTTCACGTTCTTAGCTTCAGCGATTATGTGGTAAGGGACAGAGTATATATACAGTCCCTGAAAAGGAACAATTCTAAATAATGATAATACAATATGTTGGAATTTGAGAAACGATTACGATTCTTTCAAAAATTTTACTTAAAATAGAAGCTATAGCAATTGGTAGATAAGAATTAGAAAAGTTCTTATCTTTGTCCGGTTTTAGAATATGTAGTATTTGTGCAGTAAGTCAGTCTTTTGGGATGTTACCTGTGATCCAAATGTTATTAAAAATCTGTAATAGCTGTTGAAGGTAGCAATTTGGGAAGATTTTGATAAGTTTGTCTGCAATAGGAACTTTCTGGTGAGCTATTGGAAGTAGCACAAATTGCATCTAAGTACATTGAGAAAGGTGTGACAGAGAATTTATTACAGTTGCGAGAGGAATCTTCAGAAAAGTGAAATTGAAAAAAAAATTTGTGATTGAGGACTTATTGAAGTGCGATGGCGAGAGATTTTTTTGTTGATCTGAATCTGTGATGAAGGAAAAATTAGTGATGAAGGATTGAAGAAAACTCTTATTTTCCAGATTATCATTTCTAGTATGAATCACTTTGATGATTTTATAAATTCTTCCATTACAACCTCTAGAGTCCCCAAATTTTCTTTTTAGTTGGCAAATTATACGACTGAGAGTAGCTGAAATTTTCTTGTATGCAAAATACAGATTTTTGATATGGCGAGTTCAGGTTTAATGAAAATATTACTTTTAAGATGGAGAAAACTTTTATATTGTATATTTCGCTAAGGTACCGAGAAATAGTATAATTCATGAGAAATAGTATAATATTGTTTATTATTATGTAAAATAGTTGGTATAAAAACATGCCATTCAGAATAAGTTTCAAAAGTACGCAAGGTATTCTGATGTTCTTGAAGAATTTTAGACCAACAGATATTTTGTAATTTTTATGCCAGTTATTGAGTTGAAAGGACAGTTGTATTAACAAATGATCACATCATACGGGTCCGAATGTATGCTAAATAACATATTTGGGTAAATAGTTGCACTAAGAAATGATAAATTAACAAGAAAGGAAAAATACTATTTAATATGAGTAGGAATGCCCATATTAAGGATTTTGAAATGGTTGTCCACAATCCAATTAATAAGAACTTAAGCATTGTTGTTAAAAGAGGGAGAACCAACAACGGGGTGTTTATTATTGAAATCTCCTAGAATAATGCAATGCGAAGGAAATTGCTGATTCACACCTTCAAGTTAATCAATGTGGAATTCGGGAGTAATTGTTAACAATGGAAAAAGATTTATGAGAAACATGAATTGTAATTGCGTGGATTTTATAAACGGAATGGAGAAGATTTGCGAAACTTAAATTACTACAAGAAATATAAGAATCGATGGCGATCATTCACCCTATGTTTATACTTCTTTTTAAATAAGTTTTCCTGCTAAATGATGTTTATCGCCCTTGTTAAGAAAGGTATCCTGAATTACAAAAACATGGATATAATGCAGAAACTAAAACTAAGGTGTTTTTTCTTTTTTTGGATCGAATGTTTTTGGCATTCCATTGAACAATGTTTAAATTTTTAAAGAACACAGAAAAAGCAAACTACAAAAAAAAAAAAAAAAAAAAAATTAAGTTAAAAGGGTTTTTTTAGTTCTGATACTGCGAGTATTCCATTAAAATGTTTATTCTGAATAGAACATGAACAAAAAAAAAGCCAGAATAAATTTGAAAAAACAAAAATAAGAGCCTAAATTTCATGTTTAGCGTTCTTAATTGTATGTTAAGTTGTACGATAGGAATAAAGAACGTTGATCGGAGTGCCATGTTCTGCTGAACTTGTCACTGTGCTGTCGAAATCTTGAAGAACTTTGAAGCCTAGTTTTTTATCTTTAATTTTCTTTTTTCCTTAAGAGTAGTTATCTGAGGTCCACTGATGGGAAGAGATTGTTTTTTGTCTCGCTAAACTGAGGGAAGTAAGATACGTTGCAATGTTATTTGTTAGTGTTTTAATTGTTTCATGAAATGATGAAGCTTCTTGGGTTCTTATAGCGTTCTGTTCAAATATTTGCTTAAGCTCAACTTTTGTGGTATACGTCGATTTTAGACTATGACCAATTTTGAGTTTAGATGAAAACTATTGGAGAACAATATTTTTTTAAAAATGAACTTTTTTTTTAAAGAACAATATACCTTCTGTGCCTCTATGAACAAAAGACGGTTAAGTGTTTTGAGTTTTAAAAATTGTTCTTCAACTTTGCGTGTAGCACAGTTACTGTCTGTTTTTTATCCGCACTGTAGTTGGAGAATTAAGCAACTTTGACAGAGCATGAATCTGCTGACTGTTGGAGCTATAGAACACATAACAAACTGGATTTTTATAAGCTGTGGTGGATGAGTAATAGAAAAACCATGGCGACACTGATATGATTTATCAAAAAAACAAAAATATTTTTTGTCGCTTAAGCCATAACTTTGCATGTTGTGGTAAAATTGTTTCCAAAATTGTGATCAAAACCGGTGTGAATAAAGTAGACTTATTTTGTTTCAGTAGCTGTGAAGTTATACTCTTCCAGTCCTGTTACAAGTTCCGTTAAAGATATAAAACGAAGTAAAATTTTCGGATAATGAGATCAGAGCAACAACCTTTATATTTGGCAGTATTAAAATGAACAACAGAAAGGAGTAATTTATCTTGACGAGGAATAGCATATAATCTATGTATTTATGAGCAGTTACTTTGGACGATTTGTCTTACAGCACTTTAGGATGTGCTTTCAGGATCATGCCATTGGAAATCTGGAATACTATAATGGAAGATCGAACGCCATGTTGGAATGCGATCCGTAAATCTGAGAATTTCACAGTGATATTAAGATCTGCATCTGAGATTGGAGTAAATTGCTCGCCATTAAGTTGGAGTTTAAATTGGTGTTCAACGTATCAAGTGCGCTCACTCAAAGTAGAGGATTTCAATGGTCTACATTGAATTACAAACAAAAACTAACAACTGGGAGTTAAAATAGAAAGAACATATAAATGTAGGTGACTTACCCAAAATGAAAACCAAATTAAAAAGGAAACAAAGACACAATATTATCTTAAAAACTTTAAAAATGAACAAGTTGATAAATTAACACATTTGCTAAGTGAGGTTAAAATTAACTCATTCTTCAGAAACCAATATTATACCGTAACTAATGTTTCACCAAATATTCAATGAAAACATAAACATCCGTTTGCCCATTTTACAAGCAATTGCGATTCGTACAGTATGCTATTGATTAAAAATTAATGAGCTTTTTATTATTTTAGTATTAGAGCTATGGTTTTTAATTCTCTGATGACAAATTAATAGAATTTATAATGCAGATAAAAATAACGCAACGTAAAATAAAGTATTAATTAAAAAAAATCACGTATTGTGATGCTATATATTGTAAAAAATGTAAACACTTAAATGATGCAACATTTTCTGCCACTAATATTATATAAAATTCAATACCAATTAAATTCAATTCATACTACCAATATATCAAAATTCAATACCAATTAAACTCAATTCATGCTACCAATACATCAAATATCAATACAAATTAAATTCAATTCCTACTACCAATATATCAAAATTCAAAACCAATTAAATTAAATTCATAATACCAATACATTAAAATTCAATACTAATTAAATTAAATTCGTAATACCAATACATTAAAATTCAATGCCAATTAAATTAAATTCGTAATACCAATACATTAAAATTCAATACCAATTAAATTCAATTCATACTCCCGATATATCAAAATTCAATACCAATTAAATTTCAATTCATACTCCCGATATATCAAAATTCAATACCAATTTAAGTCATATTACCAATATGTCGAAATTCAATACCAATAAAATTCAATTCCTACTACCAATATACCAAAATTCAATTCCTACTACCAATATACCAAAATTCAATACCAATTAAACTCTATTCATGCTACCAATATATAAAAATTTAATAACAATTAAATTCAATTCATACTACCAATATATCAAAATTCAAATTTTAAAGCACTATCATCTATTCAATACGCATTAAATACTTCAAATAATGTATATAGCATTCAAAACATATAGAATACTAGAGGACCCGGCCACGCGTTGCTGTGGCTTTCTTGTATTTCGTTCAATTATTAGATACTATAATTGGTATTGTTAAGTAAGTGATTGGTAAAGAATGATGAAAAGATCAAATTAAGCTTCAACGAATAGAAAATGTTTAATTTTTATTAATTTTATGAATGAGATAGATAATGTTGATTTTTAAGACTGTTTTATAATTATTTTACATAATTTAATTTTTAATAATCATTACTTTCATTTAACTAAGAACTAAGCGATGAACACTATTTCTTGTTAGTCTGTCTTTCGTCAAAATAAATAAATTCGATGGTTTTCGAACACGTGAGCATGCAACATACAGCTGCCCATGGGAGAAACACGGATTCTGAGGTTCGATTTTTTTGGTGGTCTTTTACTGAAATTGATAATTGAAAAAATACAATACAATTAAAATAAAATCGGGATATAATAAGAAATGACTTTAAAAAAAAATTCTCAATAAAATTCAAATGCAAACGATCGTTTAAGATACACGAACATCTTCGAAGAAATTTTTGTGAAATTTTTTATCTTTGTACATAATGTATCTAAAAACTAATGATTTCACATAAAAAAATTTCATTATTATTTTTTTTAATTTTTATAAGCTAAAATAAGGGTAGAAATGGCCAAAAATTGATACTGTTACAAAACCTGAATTCAAATCAATATTGTTTAAATTTCTGAGTTTGTATTTGTTTGTACTAACATTTTACAGTGAATAGACCTCTGGTAAATTTATATCTTTATTATTTATTATTTTGTGCTAGTTTAAATGCTGTCGACACAAAATTCTTCCAAAATTTGCATGTAATTCCAAGTTTATAAATTAAAATAAAAAATATTTATGTAGTTATAATCATTTCCCTATAAATATTTATGAAAAACATAAATACAAAGTTTTGTAGCATTTGGATCAAAATTACTTGTGTTATGGTGTTTCACATGAAAACAAAAAGCATAAAAATTCATTCTGAGAAAAAGCTAAAAACTACTTTTAATTAGATATATTACTTTTAAAAATGTTTAAATAGATTAAAATGCCATTGAATTATCAAGTTCATAGTCTTATTTATTAAAAAATATAGTTTTATTTTTCCTTAAAGCTGTAAATATTTTCTGAGCTTTTTTTTGAAAAAGTTAAAATTTGCTCGACAAAATGTTTTTTTACAACTTCCTGCTATTTGCAAAGGCTTTTTAAAATGAAATGACCAGAATTTAAAATATTTAGCCTTTTTGCAAGTGTTTTGATTAAATATATTCAAAACCTTTGAATTTCACATAAAAATATCAACTTTAACTATTTTTTATACAATTTATTCTTTAAAATATGGATAAACATTGCAAAAATGTGATATTGTTGCAAAACTTTATAATTCAAAAATAAATAAAACATGAATAGATTTTTCCTTTGCAAGTATTTTTATGCTGGGAATATCCTTATGTAGGTAATATACTGTTTTCAAATTTATATCTCAATTATTTATATATTTTTGTATGCTTAAAGTTTGTCGACAAAAACTTTTTTTTACAAATTTAAAGAAATTCTTAGTTTAAAAACTAAAATAAAAATAAGTTATGAATTTAGGTTAATTTCCATGTTCTATTCCTTTCATACATTTAAAGAAAACTTTTACATGAAGTTTCAAAGCATTTAGAAAAGAAATATTTTTATTATGATGTTTTGAATGAATACAAAATGCATAAAAATTCAAATAAGAAATAATTAAAACCAACTTTTAAATGTAAATAAAAACAAATGTACATACATAAAAATGTTAGTGAGCTTTAAATTCTCCTTTATTAATATAAACACTTATTTATTTGTTTTGTTTTCTTTAAATAACTTCCAACTTAAAAGTACCATTTATCAATTTTTCTTCGCCAATAATCAAATCACTCAAATTTATAACTCAAATTCTTTGTTTTTCAAATAACAAAAGTTTTTGAAATAAAATGTCCTTGATTTTCAACTTGCAACTATTATAATACCTTTTATAAAATTTTAATGTTATCATTATATCAAATAATTGCTGAGTTTACTTCATTTTCACACTTTTCAAAAAATCCTTAAAATTCATCTTCTTTGTCTATATTATATTATCTTGTTAGATCACATTTCATTTTAGAATTCTTAATCAAATACAACACATGTTGACAAACTTTAAGCATAGAAAAGTTCAATGTTTTGATTCACAACTTTTCATTCAATATATTTTATTCCAATTCAAATTTAGAAAATGTGTTTTTTCTTCTTCACAAAAAATGTTTTATTATTTTATGATGAAAGAAATCACAAAACAAATGGAAAATTAATGAGCTTTAAATTCTCCTTTATTGATATAAACACTTATTTATTTGTTTCGTTTTCTTTAAATAACTTCCAACTTAAAAGTACCATTTATCAATTTTTCTTCGACAATATTTAAATCACTCAAATTTATAACTCAAATTCTTTGTTTTCCAAATAACAAAAGTTTTTAAAATAAAATATCCTTGATTTTCAACTTGCAACTATTATAATACCTTTTATAAAATTTTAATGTTATCATTATATCAAATAATTGCAGAGTTTACTTCATTTTCACACTTTTCAAAAATCCTTAAAATTCATCATCTTTCTTTAAAATTATATTGTCTATATTATATTATCTTGTAGATCACATTTTATTTTAGAATTCTTAATCAAATACAACACATGTTGACAAACTTTAAGCATAGAAAAGTTCAATGTTTTGATTCACAACTTTTCATTCCATATATTTTATTCCAATTCAAATTCAAACTTAGAAAATAAAAAAAAAATATTGATAATCAAATCAGGTAATACTTACATACATTTGATTTATTTCTCATAGAAATAATATAAATTTTATACAATATAATTTTCACAAAATTTAAAGTAGTAAATAAAACAATAATATTCAGAACATGGGAATTTTACGTTTATGTAGTACAGGCATCGAGACACGGCGCCATCTAACGTACCTTTTATTGTGGTATATCTTTCGTCTGTTGCGGAAACAAACTTTTTACTCCAACGATGAAATTAGTGCAAATAAAAATTCTGCAATTAATTATCGAAATAGCAATAAAATAGTCATTATATTATTCGAAAAATGAAGCTACGAATTCCTCTAATTGCAATATTGCAACCCTAAAGAAATTGGCGGAAAATTGGCGAAAATTCAGGGTTGCAAGATTAGCGACTTCTCAATGGTAGATTTTAACCGATTTTGCAATTAAATACGAAAAAAATCTGTATAAAAACTATCCTATTTCTCAAGTTGGAACAAAACACACATTTAAAAAAAAAAAAAGTTAAAATCGGATGGTTAGTTTCGGAGTTCATCGCGAACAAACATCGTGACACGGGAATTATATATGATAGATTGAAATATTATAAGTAATGCATTAAATAATGATATAAAATTCTAATGTCAAAAAATATTTAAAAAGCATAACATCAGAAAATCCCGTCTTCTAGAAACATATGCTACAACTTCTATTCACCTATTCACTGTTCTTGAAAAGAAAATCACACATAAGTTGTTCAAAATAAAGTATCTGTCATATTTCATGCGATTTATACATTTTATGTTTAACTGAACTCTTTCAACTTCAAAGTGAACACTTTAAATCTGCACCTAAAACTAGAACTGGATGGGAAATATGTTGCAATAAATATTGCACCCATCTTAGATTTCTGTTTATTCAATTTCGGATTATTCACGTTTGCATTTCTACGTTTTATTCAAAGTTAAAATGCGAAGAAATAGTCACTTTATTTGACTTTATTACCACGCTGAAACCTTAAAGTGAATTTTGCTTCCATGGAATCAAATAAAATCTAATTTACAACATGTGATATTATAAAAAAAAGCATATTTGGTGTAGACAGTTACAGTTTACGAGTTTTATCACCGTTTATGAGAATGTCTTGAAGCATAAAATAGTTTCAGATTTATAACCAAAAACCGGGAATTTATTCATAGACCCTATAAAAATTAAATATTTCTTTTCAATAGAAAGTGGTGTACGTATTACTAAAAACCTATATCCATTCAAATTGTGTTTGGGGAATATGGTGTATGTATTTCGAAATTGAATTTCTAAAATAATTTAAGCTTGTAGCAGATTGCAATTCAAAAAAGTAGCAACTGATACAAAGTAAGAATTCATTAACAATAAGAGAAATTCTAAAGGTCAGGAAAATCAGTATTTTAAGATAGAATTTTTGGAATATTGAATAAATTTTAATCTTTTGTTAGATGTTTTAAAATGCATTTTAATTTTATTTTTACTATAGCTTTTAAATTAAAATTATTGAAAATTATGAAATTAAATTACTAAATATTATGAGTTTTAATTGCTAAAAATAATGAAATACTGAATTAAGTTTTTTAATATCACGAAGATAAATTAATATAAATTATTATTAGAAATTTATATTCATTGTATTGCTGCATTTATATTGATTGCTGAATATTGACTGTTGAATGTTGCATTTATATTCATTAATAATGATGAATATTACGTTTATATTATTTGTTAAGGTTGAATTATTTGTTTAATGTTGTATTTCATTCATTCGTACTTACAATATATTAAAATTCAACACCAATTAAATTAAATTCATACTACCAATATATCAAAATTCAAAATTTAAAACACTATCATCTATTCAATATGCATTAATACTTCAAATAATATATATAGCATTCAAAACATATAGAATATTGAAATTTTATGAAGGGAATATATTGTAGGGGATATAAAATTCTACAGTCAAAAAATATTAAAAAAGAATAACATCAGGAAAACCTGTCTTCCAGAAACATATGCTCCAACTTCTGTTCACCTATTCACTGTTTTTGAAAAGAAAATCACACATAAGTTGTTCAAAATAAAGTATCTGTCATATTTCATGCGATTTATACATTTTATGTTTAACTGAACTCTTTCAACTTCAAAGTGAACACTTTAAATCTGCACCTAAAAGTAGAACTGGATGGGAAATATGTTGCAATAAATATTGCACCCATCTTGAATTTCTGTTTATTCAATTTGGGATTATTCACGTTTGCATTTCTGGGTTTTATTGAAAGTTAAAATGCGAAGAAATAGTCACTTTATTTGACTTTATTGCCCACTCTGAAATCTTAAAGTGAATTCTGCTTCCATTGAATCAAATAAAATCTAATTTACAACATGTGACAGTGAATAAAAAAGCATATTTGGTGTAGACAGTTACAGTTTACGAGTTTTATCACAGTTTATGACAATGTCTTGAAGCATAAAATAGTTTTAGATTTATAACCAAAAACTGATATTTATTCATAGACCCTATAAAAATGAAATATTTCTTTTCAATAGAAAGTGGTGTACACATTACTAAAAACCCATATCCATTCAAATTGAGTTTGGGGAATATGTTGTATATATTTCGAAATTGAATTTCTAAAATAATTTAAGTTTGTAGCAGATTGCAATTGGAAAAAGTAGCAACTGATACAAAATAAGAATTCTTTAAAAGTAAAGTAAATTCTAAAGGTCAGGAAAAACATTTTAAGGTAAAATTTTTGGAACATTGATTAAATTTCAGTTAGATTGTTCATATATAGCAAAATTCAACACCAATTAAATTCAATACCAATTAAATTTTAATTCATACTACCAATATATCAAAATTCAATTTTTACTACCAGTATATCAAAATTCAATTTATACTACGAATATATCAAAATTCAATTTATACTACCAATATATCAAAATTCAATTTATACTACCAATATATCAAAATTCAATTTATACTACCAATATATCAAAATTCAATACCAATTAAAATCAATTCATACTACCAATATATCAAAATTCAATACCAATTAAAATCAATTCATACTACCAATATATCAAAATTCAATGCCATTTAAATTCAAATCATACTACCACTATATCAAAATTCAGTATCAATTAAATTCAATTCATACTAGCAATATATATAAATTCAATACTAATTAAATTTCAATTCATACTATCAATATATCAAAATTCAATTTATATTACCAATATCTCAAAATTAAATTTATACTACCAATATATCAAAATTCAATATCAATGTATCAAAAATTAAATTTTAAAACACTATCATCTATTCAATATATATTAAATACTTCAAATAATATATATAGTAGTCAAAACATATGGAATATTGAAATATTATAAATAATGCATTGTAGGGATAAAAATTCTACATTCAAAAAATATTTAAAAAGCATAACATCAGGAAAACCATGTCTTCCTGAAACATATGTTACAACATATATTCACATATTCACTGTTTTGAAAAGAAAATAACACATAAGTTGTTCAAAATAAAGTATCTGTCATATTTCATGCGATTTATACATTTTATGTTTAACTGAACTCTTTCAACTTCAAAGTGAACACTTTAAATCTGCACCTAAAAGTAGAACTGGATGGGAAATATGTTGCAATAAATATTGCACCCATCTTGAATTTCTGTTTATTCAATTTGGGATTATTCACGTTTGCATTTCTACGTTTTATTCAAAGTTAAAATGCGAAGAAATAGTCACTTTATTTGACTTTATTACCCACTCTGAAACCTTAAAGTGAATTTTGCTTCCATGGAATCAAATAAAATATAATTTACAACATGTGATATTATAAAAAAGCATATTTGGTGTAGACAGTTACATTTTACGAGTTTTATCACAGTTTATGACAATGTCTTGAAGCATAAAATAGTTTTAGATTTACAACAAAAAACCGGGATTTATTCATAGACCCTATAAAAATTAAACATTTCTTTTCAATATAAAGTGGTATACACATTACTAAAAACTTATATCCATTCAAATTGATTTTGGAGAATATGGTGTATATATTTCAAAATTGAATTTCTAAAATAATTTAAGCTTGTAGCAAATTGCAATTGGAAAAATAGCGACTGATACAAAGTAAGAATTTGTTAGTAGTAAAGTAACTTCTGAAGATTAGGAAAAATCAGCATTTAAAGATAGAATTTCTGGAATATTGAATAAATTTTAAGCTTTCGTTAGATGTTTTAAAATGCGTTTTAATTGTATTATTACTATAGCTTTTCAATTAAAATTATTGAAAATTATGAAATTAAATTACTAAATATTATGAATATTAATTGCTAAAAATAATGAAATACTGAATTAAGTTATTTACTATCACGAAGTTAAATTAATAGAAATTATTATTGTTATTATTAGCCATTTATATTGATTGTATTGCTACATTTGTATTGATTGCTGAATACTGCATTTGTATTGACTGTTGAATGTTTGCATTTATATTCATTATTAATGATGAATATTGCATTTATAATGATTGATAAGTTTGAATTATTTCTTTAATGCTGTATTTTATTCATTCATATTACCAATTAATTCATACTACCAATATATCAAAATTCAATATCGATTAAATTCAATTTATATTACCAATATATCAAAATTCAAATTTTAAAACACTATCATCTATTCAATATGCATTAAATACTTTAGATAATATATATAGTATTCAAATCATATAAAATATTGAAATATTATAAATAATGTATTGTACGGGATATAAAATTCTACAGTCAAAAAATATTTAAAAAGAATAACATCAGGAAAACCTGTCTTCGAAAAACATACTATGCTGGTATTACTGGTATTCTAAACATATAGAATATTGAACTGGTATTCTAAACATATAGAATATTGAATATTATAAAGGGGCTAAATTGTAGGACATAAAATTCTACAGTCAAAAAATATTTAAAAAGAATAACATCAGGAAAACTTGTCTTCCAAAAACATATGCTACAACTTCTGTTCACTTATTCTCTGTTTTTGAAAAGAAAATCACACATAAGTTGTTCAAAATAAAGTATCTGTCATATTTCATGCGATTTATACATTTTATGTTTAACTGAACTCTTTCAACTTCAAAAAGGCACTTTAAATCTGCACCTAAAACTTGAACTGGATGGGAAATATGTTGCAATAAATATTGCACCCATCTTGAATTTCTGTTTATTCAATTTGGGATTATTCACGTTTGTATTTCTCCGTTTTATTCAAAGTTAAAATGCGAAGAAATAGTCACTTTATTTGACTTTATTACCCACTCTGAAACCTTAAAGTGAATTTTGCTTCCATGGAATCAAATAAAACCTAATTTACAACATGTGATATTATAATAAAAAAGCATATTTGGTGTAGACAGTTACAGTTTACGAGTTTTATCACAGTTTATGACAATGTCTTGAAGCATAAAATAGTTTTAGATTTATAACCAAAAACCGGGTTTTATTCATAGACCCTATAAAAATTAAATATTTCTTTTCAATAGAAAGTGGTATACACATTACTGAAAACCTATATAAATTCAAATTGAGTTTGGGGAATATTGCGAAATTATTTCGAAATTGAATTTCTAAAATAATTTAAGCTTGTAGCAGATTGCAATTGGAAAAATAGCAACTGATACAAAGTAAGAATTCGTCAAAAGTAAAGTAAATACTAAAGGTCAGGAAAAGTATTTTAAGATAGATTTTTGGAATATTGAATAAGTTGCTGCCATTTGTTAGATGTCTTAAAATGTAATGTAATGTGTCTTAAAATGTAATTTAATTACTAAATATTATGAATTTTAGTTGCTAAAAAATGTAATTAAATCTATTAATTTAACTTCGTGATATTAAGTTGTTTAATATCGCAAAGTTAAATTAATAGAAATTATTAATGCTATTATTAGAAATTTATATTGATTGTATGGCTGCATTTATATTAATTGCCGAATGTTGCATTTATATTGATTATTAATGTTATATATTGCATTTATATTGATTGTTAATGTTGAATTATTTATTTAATGTTGTATTCAATTAATAATAAATTTAAAAAAAAAAAAAAAAAAGACCACAAAAGAAATAATCAGTTAATAGGGTTTTGTAATTATGTTTCGTTGTATTTATGTGAATTATTTTGAATTACAATTGAAATATTACAGTGAATCTTTTTAATGTAGAATGTTTTACACATGACATTTACACAATTTATTAAATTCGTTGTTGTATAAATTATTAAAACGTTACATTGAATTCAATAATTTTGTCATTTAACTGGTTCAAAATATTATTATGGTATATAACTGAATAATATTACTAAAACGAAGTATAAAAGATTACGCTATTTGATCTAAACATTAAGGAAGTTTTCTGAATGAAAATATATTTTAATTTAACTTCTGTTCAAGAAATTAATAAAAAAAATTATCATACTGAAGAAACGAAAAAAAGTTTTACATTTATATTGATTATTGCATTTATATTGATTGTTGCATCTATATTGATTGAAATAGATGATCTTGAATACTGCATTTATATTGTTTGTTGATGTTAAATTATTTGTTTAATGCTGTATTCATTTAACATTAAATTTTTAAAGGAAAAAAAGGGAAAGATTACAAAAGAAATAACCATAGTAAAAAATTAACTTTTTAATTTAAAATATATTATTAGTAATTATATTTCTGTAATAAAGAAATTTTAAATTTGCGTCAAGTTTAAAATCTTCATTAAAAATATCTAGTTAAAATAATAATTAAGTTTCCTTATATCAATAAATATAAATTAGTGTAGGATTATGAATAATGAAACTTAAGACGGTAAATGTTTAGAAAATTTAGTTTGCACACAACTGTTTTGAATAGCCATGATATGAAAATAAGAAAATTTAGAACGAGTTAAATGAATTTGTTACAATTTATATATTTTAGATGACTGAGAAATTTCAGATGAAAAGATCTTAATAAATCTTAGATCTTATTATTATCTAGCAAATGAATTATTATTCACATGCGCAGATTTTAAAATGATAATAAATGAGTAAAGTTCATTGCACGTTTATTACAACTTAAAACAAATTTAATGTAAATAATAAATAAATAGATAGGAATGAACGGAGATTACTATTAATTGAAGTTATAGTATCTCTCTTATCATTAATCATGCCCATTTTTTTCCATTGTGATCATTTATAGACAATGTAATGGAATGTTAATATATTCAATTGCGTAATGACAGTATTCTTTTCCTGATATGCTAAATTAACTGTTTAATTCGGGTCGTTGTTCTTTTGTATTCAATGTAGAATTTTTTTGTTTTATTTTTGCCTCTTTTCTTTCTTTCTTTTATTTTATTTTTTGCCAACTAAAAAAAAATTACCTTATTTACCTTGCAATTGAGTATGGATTCAAAATGCATTACAGGCCTATCTGAGTCTAAGTCCATCACAACAAATGAATGGAATTGCTGTCTCCACCGACTCAAGGTCTGCCTTACGAGCTCTCAATAAAGGTTTCTCAGTTATGATCATGAACATCATATCTCTTTTAGAGCCAATCCACTGCTTGCACAGAATGTGTATCTTACAATGGATCCCTGCCCAAGTGCAACATCCCAGTATCCCTGCTCATGTCCCTCTACAAATTGCAAATTCTTCAGTGAAGATTGCCAGAAATCTATTCCAGAATACCATTACAATTTCCATTGGAATTGAAAATGAATCTAAACTTATACTTCCTTTTAGGATCAAAGCTAAATACCAAATTACAGAACTAAATATCGACAGAAAAACAGCTACTGCTCTCACAAGATTAAGGATGAAGCACCACAAAAATATAAAAATTTCAGGGGATGGCGTTAAAAAATATCAAAAATGGGGCAAATACCCCGATGTCGAACTTACTCCTCATCATGTCTTTGATTGCCAAACTGTTGCAGCAGACATGGTCTCAACCACCCCTCGAAAGAGCATTTATATTCCGAGATGGCAATCAACATAGTCAATATTATTCGGGAGCGCCACGATATTTGATGTTCCTATACGCTTCTGGAGATACGGCAACAACAATATTGAGTATGCATTGATATCTTTCAAAATAAATTGCAGTTTTAGTATTGCCCAATTTAAAAAAAAAAGAAATTCTTTAAATATACCAATTAAAATAATGAATAATCCTTTTTAAAATAAGTCGCTTTCATCAGGGCAAAGATAGTTTTGATGGATAGAGAGTTGGATTTCTGAACAAAAGGAACATAGTTCGAAATCAAACAAAATTTAAGAATAAATCTCCGAATGGGATATTCACAATAAATCTTTAGATTGGAATGCGAGAACTAAAATAGGATTCGAGGATAAGGAAAACCATGGAGATTTGTTCCCCAAATATTAATCTTGGAGATACATATTCTAAATCGTCATAGTGCACGGTAATGTTGCAGGCTATACTTTGATGCAAACTCAGTTATACAGAATCTACTACACAAACGCCATTCACTACTGAAATGATCTCAAATCAAATTTCTGTTCTTAAAACATAAATTCATAAGACAACAATTTCTTTTAGTGAATGTATGGTTTTGCATTAATTTCTGCTAGTGCGATTTTTTTTTTTTTTTTTTTTTTTTTTTGTAATTTTTGATGTTACTGAATTGAATAAAAAATGCAATGGCTATTTTTAAATTTTTTAAATACATTTAATTTTTGATACAATAAGTACTTAATAACTCAATAATTTGTAATTCATATAAAGATGAAACTCTATTAAAAGAATTTTTTTTATTTATAACTGAAATTAAACCCACTATGCTCCTCTATCTGTTCTTTAAATTCACTCCGATCAATTTGCACAAATGGAGGAATCTAAATAAAAATAAGTAATTACTATTTGTTTTATTAATAAAAAAAATTAAATATTTTCAACAAAATAAATTTAGTAAAAAATAGAGAATAATATAAATTGAATATTTTCAAAATATCGGTATTAGTTAGAAATAAACACATCTCCACCATCAATGCTAACTTGATACATAATTTTTTATGATATAATTTTCCCAGTTTTTCTTCACTAATTGAAAACATAGATCTCTTTGCATTTCTAATCAATAGTAGGTTTGGTTCGCATTAGCAAATTGCATGCCCGAAATAAGAGCTGGGAATCTACGAATTTATTTACAATTTTAATCAGAACCAAATGGAATTTCAAAAAATAAAGAATTTCATTTTTTTTTTACAAAAATGCACTCGAATCAAAATCACAGTATCCAATCATGGCTCAGAATGCTTTCAAATCATTACAAACCGTTAAAAATCACACAAATTATCAAAAAAGTCATTATTTAGTTTCATTAACGGGTACCATATTGTCCATAAAAAATAATCCATAACTTTCATTAACTTGGTGTTTGCATAGAAATCTTGTATAAATATGCGAATTAGTCTCTATTATTCCGCATAAGTGGCATTTTTCAACATGCAAATATGAAACTCATTTTTTTACTGTTGCCAAATTAATGTTTTGACAATATTGCACATGGAAACGATTAATAAACATCAAAATTGAAGAAAATATTCAAAATCCCATTTACCAAACCAAAATAAGCACTAAGGTAAGGTTTAGGTAAGCACTAAGTAGGGATTGCAATATCGGACCAAAAGTTCAATACCGGTATTCGGTATTTTTTAGATCTTAATACCGGGATACCGGTTTTAATACCGGTAGTAGAAATTTTAGAAAAAGAAAGAAAACACAGGTGGTTTTTTTTGTTTTTGTTTTTTTTTTGTTTCATTTGCCAGTTTTATTAGAGAATGTAAATATCATAAAAAAGTTTGTAATTTATAAACTATGACAATATATAAAGAATCGCAAAAAAGTAAATGAATGTCTTATTTATTTAAATCACAAAAGAGTGTAAATATCAGTATTCAATCTGTGGTACTATTACAAATTTTTGAAATGTGATCTTATAAAACATAATACATCAATTGTACTATCATTAAGCCTGGAACGTAATTTTGTGCAAAAATTACCAGCTGTCGAAAACGCTCTTTCAGCATCTGCGCTAGTTGGTGGAACTGTCAGCAATGCGCCATAAACTTTTTACAAGTATTTACCTCTAAATCCCTCATCTTCAAATAAATCTATTTCTCATTGGATTGTTTTGGATATACCGATTTCTGTATTTATTTTGGTTTGTTGAAAATTTTTTAGTTACCGTCAATTCTAATTTATTTATGAGTATATATATAATAAATCTGAAAAATATTTTGAACTCTAAAGTATAATATGCAAATACAATGTGAATAACAAACTCACCAATTTAAAAACTATCGAAATATCACACACTTTCTTCTCAACTACAACCTTGTTTTCACAGATAAGAATTTCTAGTTTTCAGATAAGAATTTCACAGATAAGAATTCTAAATTTCTAGTAAATACCGAAAAAACGGTATTTAAACTTGTGAATACTGGTATTACAAAATTGTACAAATGGCTCAAAATACTGGTATTCGGTATCCCGGTATACCAGTATTGCAATCCCTAGCACTAAGGTATAGTAATAAAGCACTTTTAATATCATTTTCAGTAATTACAAAATATTTTTTCCCCTGACGAGCTTATCTTCAGTATTTCTATGCAGATTTAAAGGTTTATTCATTATTTGATACATATTCAGACACAAATTTTCATTTTGAACTGCCCTCTGCTTTTAATAGAAAATTCAATCTCTAATGCGAAATATGCATCGACAATCATCAATTACCTTTAATCTCTTATAATGTCAGAGATGAATGATTCCTATCATTAAAAGCAAATAATTCAGTGATCGATTCACAAAGTATCAGCAACTTCTAATGATTTCGCAATTCTTGCATCAATCACTTGAATTGAATCGCATTTTCATCAAATTACTTCTCCTCCATTTCACATATCTTCGTTTCATGAAAATTGTTTTAATTTTTACTTGGGTCATGGATTAAATTTGAAATTCGACGGACCTTTTCCCAGGTGTGAGGGATTGATCCAGGAGATTCATAAATCTGGACGAGAAAAGAAAACATCTTCAACTTCTATAAAACTAATACTTCTAAAATGAATGTAGGACATAGATAAGTTATAACATTATTGCATTCGTTATTACCAATAGAAATAGCCTATTGTTTTCCATTAGCACAATAATTTAATGCAAGTTAAACAACATTAATTATATTCTCAACTTTTAAATATTAGAATTTGAAATATCCTATTATTCATAATGAATTTTATTATCATTCAATAGACTAGAACAGGGATCTCCAAACTTTCCAGACTTAGGGCCATATTGTTTACGCCAGTAAGTACCAAGGGCCAAAACCGTTTTAATTTTTTCTGCCATTATCTATAATATCTAGTCTAGTCGCCGAGTACGCGCTCTGAGCGAGCATACGCTTGCTAAATTCGCTGGTTCAATTACTACAATCTCTTTTAATAAGTGGTACAAGTAAAATTGATCCACAACTACAAACTATTGTCAGTGAAAAATCACAACTACATAAATCTCATTAGTATTTTTTTACAAGTGCATACCCCGCGGTTTCATTCACGTTAATTTAGCTTTACCGTTCCTGAGGGGTTTTCAGGATAAAAATCATATGTTTGATTCGGGATATATACATTCCAAACATCGATATACATACATATGCGATACTCTTCACCCCAACATAACTACCGAAGGTAACAGCGGGATGTTCACTAGTTTACAATGTTAGTGGGATTCATTTCAATTATTTGTTAATTGTTATGCTTAAGTTAAATTTTCTGCGTATTATGCTTATCATTAAGCTTTACCTAGCAAGTCAATAAAACTGAGTTATTATCATTCTGTGTTTTTTATCCAACTTATTACATCAACAATAAGCTATTCGCTGTCGCGAATACCCTTATTGTTGATACCCTTGGACTAGAAGAAAAACACATGCAATATTGTTTTTTCAATAGTAAAGCAACAAACTGAAAACTCATGATAACTTAAAATATATGTAAGCAAATTAGACGAAACTGGGGGATATGTATTATACTATCTGTAACCTTAAAACATAAGATGTTATCAATAGTAGTTACATATTGTGATATCAGCAGGAACATAAAATGTCCTAAATACAGAAAAATCAATTAAATGCAAAAATATTTCTCAATAGTGAATGTGATCATCCCGAACAGCAATCCCTTGTGTGTGTAATTTTAATGAGTTCATACTCTGTTTATTTTTTCAATAGTTTGGAATCGACAACTGGTCCCTAACTGTACTGAATTTAAGTTTAACTTTAATTTCTTTTATTTTGCATTTTCCTTTTTATTATTAGTATTTTTATCTTTTTTTTTTTTTGAGTACCATTTAACTCGAATTTTTAGAAACTTTATCTTGTATTTCTACTAACATTTATTAAGCAGCCAATTAAAATTTAAAGCATATTTATGAATTAAGATGAGGAGGTTTAAGGGGTATTTCCCCCTGTTGGTACTCCGTAATCGGTACGCCAGTCGCCATCCCTAACAGCAATACATGATTGCAATATCTCATCTTGTTTATGGTGTTGTCAATGAGTTATATGGGTGCAAATACACATTGATCACGTAAAGCAATTCCAAATCCAAGTATGGTTTGTGGACGGGGTTAGAGGGCAGCAACATGGCTTCCGAGAGCACCCCACACATGCTCAATTAAGGTTGGGAAATCATGCGGACCATTCCATTTAGATTATAGTATCTTCTTCAAGAAAGTAAAGCACGAAGCGAGCAGCATAAGGATGGATATTTACATTCAAACTCCATAAACTCTCCATAATCCATAACTTTCATTAACTTGGTGTTTGCATAGTAATCTTGTATAAATATGCGAATTAGTCTCTATTATTCCAAACCAATTATTAACCAATTAGCCATGTATTATAATATCTGTAACCTTAAAACATAAGATGTTATCAATAGTAGATACGTATTGTGATATCAGTAAGAACATAAAATGTCCTAAATTCAGAAAAATCCCTTAAATACAAAAATATTTCTCAATAGTGAATGTGATCATCCCGAACAGCAATACAGTTCTGGCTGCAATGTCTCATCTTGTTTATGATGTTGTCAATGAATTGTATGGGTGTAAATACACATTAATCACCTAAAGCAATTCCAAATCTATGTATGGTTTGTGGACGGGGTTAGAGGCCATCAACATGACTTCCGAGAGCATCCCACACATGCTCAATTAAAGTTGGGAAATCATGCGGACCATTCCATTTAGATTATAGTATCTTCTTCAAGAAAGTAAAGCACGAAGCGAGCAGATGAGGGTGGATATTTGCATTCAAAATAACGGTAACACCAATTGTGTAAGATAATGGATGAACAATAGTATAAAGTTTGTCATCTCTGTACATTTCAGCATTGAGAGTTGCATATTGCTAATCGATGTAGCTTGCACTTATTTGTATTATACCAATATTTCAAGAATTTGACAACTGCTTTTATCGTATTTATCGCAACCTTTCAACTTGATGCATAATTTTAGAAACCGGGTTATATATGGTTAGAACAATAGTATAAAGTTTGTCATCTCTGTACATTTCAGCATTGAGAGTTGCATATTGCTAATCGATGCAACCTGCATTTATTTGTATTACACTGAAGTGACAAAAGTCATGCGATAGCAATATGCAAATTTTCAGATGGCAGTAGCATCGCATAGAACAGGTATAAATGCGCAGTGCTTTCGCAGAGCTTTCATTTCTGTTCAAGTTATTCATGTGAAGAGGTTTTGACGTGAACGCGGAATGTTAGTTGGAGATAGACGCATGGGTCATGCCATTTCGGAAATCGTTAGGGAATTCAACATTCCCAGATCCATTGTGTCAAGAGTGTGCCGAGAGTATGAAATTTCAGGCATAACATCCCACCATGGACAGCGCAGTGGTCGACCGCCTGCACTTAACGACCGAGACCGGCGACGTCTGCAAAGAGTCGTAAATTCTAACAGACAAGCAACACTGCGTCAAATAACCGCAGAAATCAATGTGGGACGTACAAGGGACTTGTCTGTTAGAACTGTGCGGAGAAATTTGGCTTTCTTGGGCTATTCCAGCAGAAGACCGACTCGAGTGCCTTTACTGACAGAACGACATCGCTTGCAGCGACTCTCGTGGGCACGTGAGCATATCGGTTGGTCCCTAGATGAATGGAAAACCGTGGCCTGGTCCGATGAGTCACGATTTCAGTTGGTAAGAGCTGATGGTAGGGTTCGAGTGTGGCGCAGATCCCACGAAACCATGGACCCAAACTGTCAGCAAGGCACTGTTCAAGCTATTGGTGGCTCCGTAATGGTGTGGGCTGTTTTTCATGGCGTGGACTTGGTCCTCTGATGCGACTGGACCGAACATTGACTGGAAATGCTTATGTTCAGCTACTTGGAGATCACTTGCAGCCATTCATGGACTTCATGTACCCAAACGACGATGGGATTTTTATGGATGACAATGCGCCATGTCACCGGGCCACAACTATTCGCGATTGGTTTGAAGAACATTCTGGACAATTCCAACGAATGATCTGGCCACCTAGATCGCCCGACATGAATCCCATCGAGCATTTATGGGACATCATCGAGAGGTCTGTTCGTGCCCAAAATCCTGCACCTTCAACGCTTTCACAATTATGGACGTCTATCGAGACAGCATGGTTCAATATTCCTGCAGAAGACTTCCAACGACTTGTTGAGTCCATGCCACGTCGAGTTGCTGCACTTCGCCGGGTGAAAGGAGGGCCGACACGATATTAAGAGGTATCCCATGACTTTTGTCACTTCAGTGTATACCAATATTTCAAGAATTTGACAACTGCTTTTATCTTATTTATCGCAACCTTTCAACTTGATGCTTAATTTCAGAAACCGTTGCAATACATTTTTGTTATATGGTTTAAATTTTTAAATTCGTAAAATAAAATGAATTTATATGTAAAGGGGTTCAAGATCACAGCTAAAAGGGTTTGTGGCTACTAGGGATTGCAACATCGGACCAAAAGTTCAATACCGGTACCGGTATTTTTTAGATATTTATACCTGGATACCGGTTTTAATACCGGCAGTATAAATGTCATTGTAGCTGTCATTTTACTTATAATTTCATCCAAATTACCTTTTTTTTTTCAAAATTATCTAAAATCCCTGATGGCTTGGGCTTAGAAACTGTGCTTAAGTTTGTATCTTCATCGCAATTAGATTATTTCCTTTTTAACAAATTTGTATCATGTTTCGTTTTTAAATGTGTATAGAGTCTGCTTGTACTTCCTGCATTTACTTTAATAACTCTTGAACATTTTTTTAAATTGTGCCACCATATTCTTTTCATCATATAAATAATGAAACCAAACCGAAGTATTATCAACTGACTTTTTATGTTCTTTAAAGTTATTCTTATTCATTATTATGGGGTATTATTTAGTATATGTATATATATATATATATATATAATAAATCTGAAAAATATATTGAACTCTAAAGTATGATATGCAAATACAATGCGAATAACAAACTCACCAATTTAAAAAAAAATATCGAAATATTACACACTTTCTCACAACTACAACCTTGTTTTCACAGATAAGAATTTCTAGTTTTCATATAAGAATTCTGAATAAGAATTCACAGTTAAGAATAAGAATTTCACACATAAGAATTCTTTCACAGATAAAAATTCTAAATTTCTAGTAAATACCGAAAAAACGGCATTTAAACTTGTGAATACCGGTATTACAAAATTATACAAATGGCTCAAAATACCGGTATTCGGTATCCCGGTATTGCAATCCCTAGTGGCTACCTAGTAAGTTTGATTTAAAAATAGGTTTGTAGAAGCCTTCGTTTTATTGCCAAGGGAATTCCTGACCTTAATTTTACTAGCAGAAGGGATCCATGACTCTCATCTTAAAATCAAATGGTGTCTGTTTGATAGCTCAATCACACAAATAAACTCAAATAATATTCGACACACACACGAATAACATGAAGTGGACTGTATAAATTAATCTCCTTTATTTAGGCAGCCATCACACTCGAGGATGGACTGGCCACACAACCTTTCTCTTTGGTTACAGAAGTTCAACTCGTTTATTTAGGCGGCCATCACACTCGAGGATGGACTGGCCACACAACCTTTCTCTTTGGTTACAGAAGTTCAACTCGTTTATTTAGGCAGCCATCACACTCGAGGATGGACTGGCCACTCAACCTTTCTCTTTGGTTACAGAAGTTCAACTCGTTTATTTAGGCAGCCATCACACTCGAGGATGGACTGGCCACTCAACCTTTCTCTTTGGTTACAGAAGTTCAACTCGTTTATTTAGGCGGCCATCACACTCGAGGATGGACTGGCCACACAACCTTTCTCTTTGGTTACAGAAGTTCAACTCGTTTATTTAGGCAGCCATCACACTCGAGGATGGACTGGCCACTCAACCTTTCTCTTTGGTTACAGAAGTTCAACTCGTTTATTTAGGCGGCCATCACACTCGAGGATGGACTGGCCACTCAACCTTTCTCTTTGGTTACAGAAGTTCAACTCGTTTATTTAGGCAGCCATCACACTCGAGGATGGACTGGCCACACAACCTTTCTCTTTGGTTACAGAAGTTCAACTCGTTTATTTAGGCGGCCATCACACTCGAGGATGGACTGGCCACTCAACCTTTCTCTTTGGTTACAGAAGTTCAACTCGTTTATTTAGGCAGCCATCACACTCGAGGATGGACTGGCCACTCAAACCTTTCTCTTTGGTTACAGAAGTTCAACTCGTTTATTTAGGCAGCCATCACACTCGAGGATGGACTGGCCACTCAACCTTTCTCTTTGGTTACAGAAGTTCAACTCGTTTATTTAGGCGGCCATCACACTCGAGGATGGACTGGCCACTCAACCTTTCTCTTTGGTTACAGAAGTTCAACTCGTTTATTTAGGCAGAAAGCCATCACACTCGAGGATGGACTGGCAGAAGTTCACTCAACCGAGGATTTCTCTTTGGTTACAGAAGTTCAACTCGTTTATTTAGGCGGCCATCACACTCGAGGATGGACTGGCCACTCAACCTTTCTCTTTGGTTACAGAAGTTCAACTCGTTTATTTAGGCGGCCATCACACTCGAGGATGGACTGGCCACTCAACCTTTCTCTTTGGTTACAGAAGTTCAACTCGTTTATTTAGGCGGCCATCACACACTCGAGGATGGACTGGCCACAACAACCTTTCTCTTTGGTTACAGAAGTTCAACTCGTTTATTTAGGCGGCCATCACACTCGAGGATGGACTGGCCACTCAACCTTTCTCTTTGGTTACAGAAGTTCAACTCGTTTATTTAGGCGGCCATCACACTCGAGGATGGACTGGCCACTCAACCTTTCTCTTTGGTTACAGAAGTTCAACTCGTTTATTTAGCCATCACACTCGAGGATGGACTGGCCACTCAACCTTTCTCTCGGTTACAGAAGTTCAACTCGTTTATTTAGGCGGCCATCACACTCGAGGATGGACTGGCCACTCAACCTTTCTCT
>BPLQ01005025.1:0-95500 GCA_021605075.1 Caerostris darwini
AAAAATAAAATACACATGTATAATTTTTATGTAGTGCATTTGATAATTATTGATAAATTATTAAAGCATAAATCAATGACCATTTACAATTAAACATTAACGATTTTCTTTGAATAATTAAAAATTCAACAGCACTATAAATAATTCATAACCAAACAGCAATATCAATTCTGAGCTTAATCCATCTTCCACATAATTAACCAAAAATTAAATTTGGAAAACAAAAGAAAAATTATGAGAAACTGAGATCATTTGAAACGAAAAGCGCTTTGCGATTTGTCCTTAAGTTTTCCCTAATCGAGATGAGAAAAGGGAAAAAAAATAAATATTCCCGATTCCGACCTTTTATCTCAATGGCTGCAGAACGAAACGCAAAATGGATGGCACTATTCCCCTTTGAGAACTGGAGGGAATTTTTATTCCCTTGGGTAAAGCCAAACTTCCCTATTCCGCTCCATAATTAAGATATACTCGGGTGGTTCAACTGAATTATTCGAGGAAAAAATTAAAGATGGCGCCTCACAAAAGAACTACGGCTGATAATTGGAGAGGACCACCATTCACAATAAACTTTATGGAATCTGACACAGTAATTTCTCAAAGGAAAGAAATGTTTCGTCCTTGGAAAGATTTAACAATCCATAAACCATTGTAGAAAAAAATCCATTATACCGTACCTAACTCTCCCGTAATGCGGTAGGGAAAAAAAAGAGGGAAATCATTAGGTTACGTAAAATGGTGGAACCTTAGTAAACAACATTCGTTTTTGTTTTTTAAATTACGTAATTTAATAATGAATTTCGCTTTGCTGCAGTTTCACGGAAATAAATATACAATGGAATTTCTCAAGCAAAATTTCTCAATCTCTCAGTTTTCAAAAACATAAACACATTAGTAATAAACAAAGACATTAGTGAATCAAAATACGATATTAATACAGAACGAATGGTTTTAAAATTACGATTTTTTTTGTTTAGAATTTATTTTACATACAGGGGCGGCAGAGAGACTAGCGCTCTGGCGCTCGATGACACAGGTTTCGGGTTCGAGTCCCGGCGGTGCCATGGGTGTTTTTAGCGGTTTGGAATCCACTTTAAGCATTAGGTCCCGTTCTCATATGACTGTAAGGCGTAGGGCTGATAAACTACCTCGTAAAAAGAAAACATCTACTGACTCAAAATCTGCTAGTAGGCAGACGGCCTTGCCCCCTGCCCCCCCCTCCCAAAGGGTTATTGCGCCAATACTGATGATGATTTTAAATGTAGTATTTAGTTGGTTATTAACAACACTAGTTTGCATAGAATATGATAAAATTTTGCTCACAGTGACTGTGTTTTGGTGTTTAGTATCACAGATTTCGGGTTCACGTCTACAGTCATTGTGTGCACACTTTAGGCTAATTAGACCGAGATCTACGGTTTAATGTGAATTTCGAACACCTAATAAACATCCATGCCACCGTCAGGATTCGAATCTTAAGCCTGGGGTACCAAAGGTCAGAGAGCTAGCCAATTGTATGCTGCAAAGGAGTTAAATGGCATAGTTTATTTTATCAATGTAGTTTAACTTCTAAATAATTGAATTCAACGCCACATATTTGTTTATTTGACCTTAAGAGCTTCTCATAACTTTCGTTTAATAAGAGAGGCCCCCTGGCAATCCTACCCTGTAAAAAAGAAACCAACCTCCTGTCTCGAAATTTGCCAGTAGGCAGACGGCCATGATCCAGCATGGACTATAGTGTCAGAGTTTGGTTCGTTTGTCGCTCTACGGTCATTTTGTGCACATTTTGGGCTAATTAGACCGGGACTTACAGTTTAACGTGGATTCCGAACCACTAACTAGCATTAGTGCCATCACTAAGATTCGATCCTGAAGCTTGTATTAGCAAAGGTCAGAGCGCTAGCCAATTGGATATCTGGCCGATAAAAAAAATTAGGAATTTTCCTAGATACAAAATTTGTACAACTTTATCACAAGGAAATTTTAATGCGTCAATCTAAACATCTCCTGCATTCACTAAAGATATATATATATATATTCCAAAACTATGTGAAAATTACAGCATGCTAATTATGTCAATAAAATACCAGAAAGTGCAGCACAATTTACAGAAATCGAAATCAATTATCCTTGAGACTGTATTTCTTTTTTTTCAACCAAAATAAGGGGGTAGGCAAGAATGACTACATTATTTATCCAGAGGCATTAAAGGGCATATAATTGCCCTTGGCATCTAACTTCTATGTTGATTATACATGTTTATAGCATATTGTAAGCTCGAGTTGTACGTCGTAAGTTGGACAATTACGAGTGACCGTGAATCTGTAATAGCACTCTGATTCAATGGCAAAAACAACGAGCTACTTCCGCCTTTTTGAAGAAGTGGATTTAATGAATTTTACTGATTTATCTGAATTGCATAAAAACATTCTTTCATACATTAAAAAATCGCATTCCTTCTGTAAGATGAACAGTCCTGAGAGTGTAAGAGTTAGAGTAAAGAATTTTGGAGATAATTACTCCGTTACTTTTTTTAGCGCGCATACTCAGTTTCATGAGCATGCGCGCTAGGGAGAAAAAGCAACCCTCATGTTAATTACTTTTTACATTTGCGTATCATTCGAAAGCAACCCTCATGTTCCTTACCCTTTAAATCAATTTTCTTTACTAAAATAAATGTAGCTCTGACTTTTATTTAAATACATTTAGTTATGCATAAATATATTTTCGGTTTACAAAAATAATGTCTTCATTACATCAGTCGTAAAAATTAATTTGAAAATTTGTCATTACATACAATGTTTCGCAAAATTAAGAGAATTTAAGCATTTTGGTAATTTTCTACTTTATTTAGAACATATTAATGTTATCTTTTAGAAATATATCGGGTCTTCTTTACCAATATATCCGTGCCTCTTTGAGAATAAATAGCGCCGAACAGTTTGGGAAAGAAAAAAAAAATAGTATCAAGCAATTCCGAGTCCATCAAAGACTTCTACACTGTTGTTTACGTTGTTTATTCGCTTTTCAAAAAAACACTGCAATTGCATGCGAAATTGTATTCAAATAAATAAAAAATATTTATTATAAAATATAAATATTTCTGTGAAGTTTCAACGAGTTTCGCAGCTTCATGGACAAAATATGCAAGTGAATAAATATCCCCATAGTAGTGAACAAAAATCATATAATGCATTAAATCTTTCTATGAAGATTTTCAGAAATAGCTATTCCATAATTAAAGTGTATATATGATATAAAATAGAAATTGTAGGCAACTTTCGTCAGATAAATATAAATCTACCCAAAATATTCTCATATGCTGCAATAATCATCATCTAATCTGTCCACTTTTGAAACCAGTGATTGCAATGCAACAAAAAGGTCCACTTGAATCAAAAACTAAACTGAAATTCACAGAAATTCATTCATTTTTTAGTTTTCATTGATTCATCATATGATGTAATAATCACCATTTAGTCTGTTCGTTTTTAAAACCAGTGATTACACTGCATCCAAAGATCCACTTGAATCAATGAAAACTAAAAAAAAAATCATGTATCAAATCAAATGTAATAAATATGTGCAATTATATGTAATATGGGCAAGAAAAATCTGCGATTATTCTCCACCGACATAAAACGATTAAACTACATTCAATCACGAACACACCAAAAGCTCAATCACCTATAAAGCCACGATCCGGTAAACCACAAAAGCACAAATTTCAATTATTGCCCACATTGCCGCTTTTCCGAAAATAACCGAACTTGGTATCTTTATTTATCCTCTTAGCCGTTATCGAGGGGTCTGGTGGGAATGGAACAGAAAAAGAACAAAAAAAAAAAAAAAAGCAGAGATTCCCTGGAGGAACTTTCGTCAATCCCAGAAAGGGGAATGATGAATCGTCATACACATCAGCAACAGGAACTGTCCGGTCAGGCTGTCCCATTTACTGGTGGACATGGTGGGGGGTGGAGATGAAGAGGGGGGAGAGTAGGGAGAGAGATGGGCACAGAATGAAAGTTCTACTTTAGGTGTGCTTTTTGGGCGTCTTGCCAAAATCGAACGGATCGCAACGTTCCAGACAGAGGTCGTTGTGGTGAACTTTGTGAAGATGCAGCATGTTTATGTTGTTCTGGATCGAAAGAGTATGTGGGTAATCGTTAATCAGATAGAGAATAATGGAAAGGATCGAGTTGATTTAATTTTCGATCTATGAATAACTCGATAATTCTCATTTTGACTAGATGAGTGTGTTAATTTTTGATAGCATTAATGTATAACATAATAATCTGATGATTATCATGCTATGTATTAATGTCATTAAAAATCGCGATTAAAATTGCTCAGCATGCATGATAAATGCCATATTTTTGTAAAATATAAAAATGTCAAAAAATAAATAAATAAAAATAATAATAATAAAAAAATAAAAGTTATGAAGATGCAAGAGTAAAAAATAATGAGAATAATGTAAAGGATCGAGTTGATTTAATTTTCGAACCATAAAAAACTCGATAATTCTTCATTTTGCCTAGATGAGTGCGGTTATTTTTGATGAATAAAATCTGATGATTATTATGTTATACATTAATGTTATTAGAAATTGCGATTAAAATTGCTCTGTATGTATTGATAAATGTAATATTTTTGTCGAAGGCATTTTAAAATATAAAAATGTCAAAAAATATATATATATAATGTAATTTTAACCGGCATTAAATATATAAATATATACTGAAGGTTTACAAAGATTCAAGAGTAAAAAAAAAATTCCACATTAATAATTTTTATTTTATTTTTTTACCTTACTTTTTTTTTACTCGTACCTTATATTACTTTATACCTTATTATATTATATTATATTATATTACTTTATACCTTATTATATTATATATTTTACCTTATTATATTATTACCTTATATATTATACATTTTTCACCCCTTTTTTTTACCTTATTACTGAACTTTAATTTTTATTTTCTCTAAATTTATTATATTATTTACTCTAAAGTTAAAAATCTAGAATTTTTTTTATTTAGTTCCTTTTTAATATAATACTATTTCTTCATAATAAATTTAAAGGTATAAAATTAAAATTATATGGTGCTTTTTAATATTATATGACAAAACCGATGCTTAATTGTATAAAATTATGAAGATTGAATAACTTAAATTTGAAAAACAATTACACAATAGATTTGATTTTAATTATATATTAAATTTGAGGTTAAATTAATAAATATTTAATACTCTAATAATTAGAAATAATTACGAAATTATGAATATGAAATGTATGTTGTGGGGTGTAGTGTTACTCGCGTCCGTAGCATATTTTTAAGCTACACGTGCCCCCTGGATAGTGCTAAATGAGTAACGTGGTTGCAGTCCTTGTTTATGGCATAACTTGTATTGCTGGCTGCATCACAAAAAATAATAATAATAAAAACGCAATAAGAAAAACTTCATAAGAAAATTGATTAAAGCAGATTTACAATCAATTAATTTAATTCTACTTTAATAAAGAATCATGATAAAACAAATATGATTAAAGTTTACATAATCCCTTAATTAAACCGTATCTCACTTTCAAAAACTATCTATAAATCAAATTCAAGTCAGTTCGCCAAACTTCAAATCACGAAATCCTATAAACCAAATCCCTTCCAAAACTCATTAAACAACAAACAAATCACATCCCTCCTCCATAAATCCCTAATCGAAATGCTTCAAGCTTTGTAATTTTTACAAATATCTAATTTTTTTTCTAATGCAGCTGGCAATAGAGAAACAGTTATCTTTATGCTATAAGGGCTTCACCGGCATTACTCATTTAGCACTACCCCCACAACGCTCTACGATCCTATTAGACCGGGGCCTGCGTTTAAAGTGGATTCCGAACCACTCACAAAGATCCATGGTACCATCAGGATTCGAACCCGAAACCTGTGGTATCGAGCGCTAGTCACTCGGCCATCACGCCCCCTTACAAATAATTATGAAGCTATGCATATTAAATTTCTTATTAATTAATTTTTTATTTATAATTTTTTGATTTTATTTTATAATTTATTATTATTTTTTATTATTTCTAATTTTTTATTATTCTATTTATAATTTATTTATTGTTAAATTTTTATTTTAATTATTAATTTACTGATATATCATTCATACCCCCCAAAAAAATCTTATTTAATTTCTGGATTAAACACTTTTTGTGTATTAATATGCATATAATGTGTGTATTAATATGCGTATATTAATTTGTATAATATATTAATATATATATTGTGTATTAATATGTAAAACAATGATAGCCAGTGGTACCAAAGGCCAGAACACTAGCCAATTGGCCATCAGGCCGCTACATTCCGTGAAGAATTAAAATAAATATAATAAAAAACACAAACTGTTAATAATAAAAACTCAACTGTATTTTAAACTTAACTGTAACTGGAAACTTAAACTTAACTGTGAATAATAAGAACATTGATTAAAGCAGATTTACAGTTGGTTGATTTAATTTTACTTTAATAAATCAGTTTTATTATAAAGAAATAAGATTGTACAAAATTTAATCACATAATTGAACTGTATCTCACTTTTTTGGCTAAACTTTCAAAACTATCAATAAAATAAATTCTTTAAGTCAGTTCCGCCAAAGTTCCAAATCACGAAATCCTATAAACCAAATCCCTTACAGAACTCATTAACTCACATTCGACAAATCTCAACAAATCACATCCCTAACTCCTCTTAAAAAGTTCCTGCAATTCCTAATCGAAACTCTCTTTCATTCTGACAGGGCCCAACAAGTCGCGTCAACCCCACTGCAATGGGGCTTCTCTGCGGCACTTGCCACCGAAAAGGTTCAGCAGAGAGGGAAGCAGCAGCCAAAAAAGAAGAAAAATTACTCCACCAGTGAAACATTCACCCACTACTCTCCGCAGTGCGTTCCGCGGGACCTCTCTCTGAAGATGCGGTAGTACATGGAAAGTTGCCAAAACGGGGCTAGAATCGAAATCTTAGGGCGCCAAACAGGGGCGCACTGCGGCCTTCCTTCCATGCAGGCTTCACACTTTGGGATAGTTGCCCCACATTCTGGAGTGATTAATGATGTGTTGGTTTATTTTTTTAAATCAAATAATAAGATTAATTTCTAGCAGTTTTTAAATTAGTAAAAAAGAAATTATTCTTGGTGATAATTCATAACCCCAAAGCATGATGTGATTTTTGGTTAATTTTTTTAAAAGTAATTTTAGGCAAAAATATTTTTTCAAACATTTTCTGTAATCCTTTATTGTACAATATTTTCTACAATCCTTTATTTTGTTCCTCTTATCTATAATAATAAACGTTTGGAAAATTTAAAACGAGAGTCCAAAATAAAATTACGCATGTCATACCACAGTACAACATTTTGAATACGTTATCGTCAAAATAAAATATTTTAAGATAATTCAGATCTTCAATTCATAAAATGATTACTCCTTTTTTATCATTAACTTTTTAACGAAGTTTTTACAGTCTTAATTATAATGAACAAAAAAAACCCTTTAAAATTTACAAAAATAGTAACTTGCGATAAAAACCTTCACTTCTTAAAACTATGCGACCTGATGGCCAAGCTTCAGGTTCGAATCCTGGTGGTAGCAGGATGTTTGTTAGCAATTCGGAATCCCCGTTAAACTGTAGGTCCCGGTCTAATTAGTCCACGTGTGCAAAAAATGACCGTAGAGCGACAAACCACATCTTAAAACTACATACACTAATGCATTTTTTCAAATACAGAGAAAAAACCCACAGAAATCTAGCACATTAACGTTATTTTTACAAATACTTTAAAAAATAATAAGAAATATTTCATATTAAAGCAACAATAATAGGATCTTAACGTACCACTATAACTTTGGGCATTCGTCTTTTATAATTAAATTTAATTTCATAAATTTATTAGCTTTACATATCTCAATTAGAATTGTATTTTTTTTTTAAAGATTAATCTTGTTCTGCTACAAACGAACAATCATAATTTAACAAAGATATACTCATAGTTTATATATATTTTTTTCCTATGCCCGTCCCCGACTTCTCGGTCATTATTCGAAGAGCAGCCCAATACAGTAAAGATCGACAAAAATAATCCCTAAAGGCCTTGACAATAACACAAAAAGGGATACAGTTAAGAACAGCAGGACATAAGCTTAGATGCTCTCCAGTCATGGGCACGCCAAGGTCGCACAGGGGTCAAATATCTGTAGCAGCCAGTCCTATTCTACAATATATATATAATGCCGACAATTAATATTCAAAATCGAGACTCCCTACCAAAATTTCGAAATAATTAAACCTTAAAGAAATTTTTTTAGGAATAAACAAGGACAATAATTGCATCCACAAGAGACAAGATAAACCAATTAAGATTCTATTTCAGTCTATAGAGAGAAAAAACTCAAACTTCCTTCTACTCTAAGCACGTCTCATTTAATGCAAAACCCAAAAGTAAGCTCATTACAACACAGTAAGTGCAGAAACTAAAGTAAGAAATAAAAAAGATTGGAAAAAACACTTTTAGAATACTTAAATTGCTTCCATTTTTTATGAAAAACAAGTTTCACGTTACACCAGATGAAACTAACAAGTAGATTAAAAAAAGCGTCTTTCTTAAAGGACGAATTAACAGTTTGAGACTTTTTTTGTCTAAATTCATTGTCTAACATCCACTAGTTCTTGGATAGGTTAAATGGTTTAGGAAGAGATAGACAAAAAATTAAATTAGGTACTATACTACTGTGCCCAAAAAGTAACACCAATTATTTTTTTTTTTCAAAAATTCTTTATTTATTCTTCCAAATTTATTTCATCGCCTTCAAAGTAATTCTCTCCGGACACAATGCCCTTATGCCAACTTTTTTTCCAATCCTCAATGCATGCTCAAAAGTCATCGGCAGGGATGGCCTTCAAAGCGTGCGTCGATTCACGTTGAATCTCTTCAATCGACTCAAAACGGTGTCCATGGAGTGGTCCTTTGAGTTTAGGGAACAACCAGAAGTCGAACGGTACTAAATTAGGTGAATACAGTGGTTGTGGAACGATAGGGGTTTCATTTTTGGCGAAACAGGCACGAAGAATCAATGCAGTGTGAGCTGGCGCATTCAGTGTTTTCGGAACCAATCGAGATTTGAAGATCAAAATGGAATTGACCGATCTTTTTGAAATTCCAACATCATCAGCAAAGTATCTAATTGTAAACCAACGGTTTGCAAGCACCAAATCTTTAATTTTTTGGACGTGAGCTTCGTCGGTTGAGGTTGACGGAACCAATGGTTGGTTAAACCAATTAAGATTCTATTTCAGTCTATTGAGAAAAAAAAAGCAAACTTCCTTCGACTCTAAGCCCATCTCATTTAATATAAAACCTAAAAGTAAGTTCATCACAACACAGTAAACGCAAAAACTAAAGTACGAAAAAACACGTTTAGAATACTTCAATTGCTTTCATTTTTATGAAAAACAAGTTTCACATTACACCAGATGAAGTAGATAAAAAGAAAAAACGTCAATACTAACAGTATTTGAGACTTTCTTTTATCTAAATTCATTGTCTAACATGCACTAGTTCTTGAATGGGTTAAATGGTTAAGGAAGAGACAGACAAAGAATTAAATTAGGTACTATATTCTTCCGCGTTTCCGCAGGCTAAGAGCAATCCACAGCGACCACGCCTGTGCAAACACTTTCTTTTTCCGCCAACAACAGCTCTGTATTTTTGTTCTGTTGACTCATTTAGGGTTACCATTCCTCAATATTACTCAGGTGCTCGTGTGCTTTCCCCATTCTGTTATAATATTGCGGAAAACTGCCCTTTTTATTACAGCTGTGCAACTATTTCGACTTCAAAAGAACAGAGCGAACAGATGTAAGTGACTAGAAAAAAAAGCATTACAGAAAAAAGGTTTATGAATGAACTTAATTTTTTTTTTTGTTCAATGTTTGAACAATGGAATTAATAATCCATAAAAGTAGATAACCACCGAAAAATGAGCAAGTAATAATGAAAACATTGCCGTTATATAAAAACAGGTAAAATTACTTTAATTAAACAATGTTATTTTGTAGCATATATACTGATTAATTTTTAAACGTTATTGAAAAATCATCAAATAAAATGATAGCGACAATTTAATTGATTAAATTATTGTTCCTTAATAGCTTTAAATGGGTCTGACGGCTGAGTGACTAACGCTCTGGTGCCACAGGTTTCGGGTTAGTTCCAGTGGGGCCATTGACATTTGTAGTGGTTAGGAATCCACTTTAAATCGTAGCTCCGGGTCTAATATGACTGTATAGCGTTGACGTAGGGCTGACTACCCTACCCCCGTAAAAGAAAACATCCCCTGCCACGAAATCTGCCAATAGGCAAACGGATTTAGCTGTTACGCCAATGAAGAAGAATATTTCGTTTGCTTTATCCCTCTACGGTTTTGTGCACATTTTAGGTTAATTAGCCCGGGACCTACAGTTTAACGTGGATTCCGAACCCTTAACAAACAAACATGCCACCGCCCCGATTCGAACCTGAAGCCTGTGATACTAAAGACCAGAGCGCTAGCCTCTTGGCCATCAGGCCGCTCGCCAATGAAGAAGAATAGCTTTAAATAATGAGAGATTTAACCAGGTTTTTAACAATAAGACTTTTACAGAGCTTCGTTAGACTGTTTACAGATTTTTTTTTGTGTGTGATGCACAAGTGAATTTTGTGATCGTCAATGAATCAAAACTAAAATTTATGAATAGCAGCGAAAAAATTGAATACATTTTGCAAAGAATTTAAAATTCGCCAAAATATTGTAGGATTCGAAAAAGGATTTTAAAAAAAAGTGTTTTTAAGTCGACCACTTCAGATATATTATGGATTAAACACTATTTTAAAATAGGAACTTTGCAAAGCATCTGTAGAAATGAGCTATCACTTTTCCAAAATAAACCTGCAGACACACAAGAAATACTTTGAACTTTCTATGCACATCAAACATCAAGATCTATATTCGGTACCACTATCTTGCAAGTCAAAAACTTACTAATTGTGCAGTCCCCCGTTGATATTTTGAGACCTCTCGCAGACAGAGAGGTTTACGCAAATGAATATTTAAACATTCCCCATCCAAAAATATCCAACGACCCAACCTGAATGCCAACTACTTCTGACACTTAAATATCGTCTCGACTCACCAGGAATCCCCCTGCCCGGAGAAAGAATTTTAATACGGAACAAAATGGGGAAAATGGGCAACGAACTCGGGGTGTCTTGCTGATGAGAGCATGGGATAACATAAACAAACCTTCAAACTTGACGTCAGCGCTCTTAAACTGGATGTCTACCAACATCGTACACAGAAGTCGGAGATACAAATAAAAGAGAGAGAGGATGGTTGTGGGGTGATAACGTCCCAGTTAAAAAGATGAATTGACTTGCAGAAAAAGGACTAGACGCACTCTGCATCAATCCTGTCTTCAACCCAGTCAAAACAGAGAGGCAAAATTTAGAGAGACGACTTCAAAAACAAAAGAGTTTTTGAAGAAGAAAAGTTTATGATTCTTTGAAAATAACTTGTCAGAATGTATCACAAATAAGATGGATTCACTTAAAATAAGTAAGACTAAAAAAGGAAAATAATTCAAAGAAGAAATTGAATAAAAGTTTCGTCAGAGCAAATATCAAGGTTGAATGGAAAATAATGCGGGATTTTAACTTACTTAACTTATTACTTACTTATTAACTTTAAAGAATTTTAAGTTACCTAAATTCAAGTTGATATGAATGTCCGAATTTGATTTTGATATAATTTTTTTAAAAATTACTTTTAACTTAATATCATGCCTTTTATTCTACACTGTTATATATTTTTTATTTTCCAGAGAAGTTATGGAATATTAGTAAATTGCATATTTGCCATGAAATGCTTTTTGACTTTAGGTACCATGAAAATGCTACGCAAGCAACTCGAAGCATTTCAAGCTCAGCATTGGTTTAACAAATTCAGAGAAGGTAATTTTAGCCTTGAAGATGAACAGAGAAATAGTTGGTCAATGCAGGTTGATAGTGGTTTAAAAAGTTACAAGAATTTAAAATTCGCCAAAATAATGTAGGACTCGAAGATAAAAAAAAAAAAAAAAAAAAAAAAAAAAAAAAAAAAAAAACTTTACATCGATCACTCCAGATACTTTGTAGGATAATACTTTTGCTAAAATTGGAACTATAAGAAGGATCTGTAGAAATGGGCCATCACTTTTCCAAAATAAGCCTGTAGATACCCGAGAAATACTTTGAACTTTCTATGCACATCAAATAGCAAGATCTGCATTCGGTATCGATATCTGAAAGGTCCAAAATTTACTAAATGTGCATCTTCCCGTTGATATTTTGAGACCTCTCACAGAGATGTTGACAATACAAATAAAAGATAGAGGATAGCCCCAGTTAAAAAGATGAATTGACTTGCAGAAAAAGACTCTGCATCAATCCTGTCTTCATCCCAGTCAAAACAGAAAGGCGAAACTTTTTAGAGACGACCCAAAAACAAAAGAGTTTTTGAAGAAGAAAATTTATAATTATTTGAAAATAACTTGTCAGGATGTATCACAAATAAGATGGATTCACTTAAAATAAGCAAGACTGGAAAGAAAAAAGACGAATGAAAATAATTTAAAGAAATCGAATAAAAATTTCGTCTGTGCAAATATTAAGGTTGAAGGGAAAGTAATGCGGGATTTTATCTTACCTAAATTCAAGTCGATATGGATGCCCAAATTCGATTTTGGTACCCTTTCTTTTTAAATTGTTTTTCAACTTACTGGCATGCCTTTTATTTTACACTTTTGTGTTTCAATTTTTACTTTCAGAGAAGTGAATGAATATAACAAGTTGAATATTTGCAATATCATGCTTTTTGAGTTAGGGTTACATGGAAATACAGCAGAAGGAACTCGAAGCATTTGACGTTTAGCATCGGTTTAAAAAGTTCCGAGAAGGTTATTTTAGTTTTGAAGATGAACAGAGATTTGGTTTGGTTTGTCGCTCTACGGTCACCTTTTGCACATGAGAGCTAAAAAGACTGGGGACCTACAGTTTCAAGTGATGAACATAGAAGTGTTTGGTCAATGCAGGTTGATAGTGGTTTAAAAATTTCTGAGAAGATAATTTTAGTCTTGAAGTTGAACAGAGAAGTAGTTGGCCAATGCAGGTTGATAGTGATGATTTGAAAGCAATGGTAGAGTTAGAACCCCATATAACAAGTAGATAACTATGTAGTAGCTGTACACTTCACTGTACGCAAACAACAGTACTGGAATACTTAAAAATAATAGGAAAAGTTTTTCAAGCCGCTGTTTGAGTACCAGGTGAGTTTACAGCTCAATACCCTCCGTAATGAGTAAATGCTTGCACATTAGTCACAAAATGAAATGAAATTAATCTTTTTTTTTAACACGTACAGTGACTGTAGTTGAAAAAAAGAAAATTATATTCAAACGTTACTCCAAAAAAGATAAATGGTTAATCCAAAAAAGAAAAACCTATTCCAACCGCAAAGCCAGGATTGCACGTAAAGAATGATTTGTATTTGTTGGGGTTTGGAAGAGATATTTTATTTTGTATAGCTTGTGAAAAACTAAACTAACACCGCAAACATCTACTGTTGATAATTAGAGAATTTAAAACGAGTTTTTTTTTCGTTAAGGTTTAATTTTGATAGCCTACAAGAATTCATAAATCAAATAATTAAATCTAAATTAATAGAAAAAACATTAGTTTTTTTTTTTAAACTCAACAATTTTTCATTTAAATATAAACATCCTTTTTTTTAAGAAACATAAATATGTATTTTGAAAGCATACTTCTTTTAAATAGTAACCCATTACTTAACATATTACAACAGGAATCTGAATTAAGAAATGTATTTATTTCCAATACTACAAACGTATGATATATATATATATATATGACCACAACATTGTTCCGTTTCTCTTTTTAATGCCAGGCCATTTCAAATCCTATCAAAAAGGATTTCACAACTAGGCACAAAAATGAAATACACGCCTCTTACACCGAAAAAGATATTCTTGCAAGGTCCTAAGCAATTCCCTGGACAATCCAGGACAGTTACTGGAAAATCTGGTTTCTCTCCTATACTCGTATTTCCTGTCAGGCGTTAAAACCAATAAAATGGAACAGGGTCGAAATGGCAGAAAAGCCCTCCAGGATGCTCCATGCTAAAATGGTACTATCGCTTAAAATTCTCTTTTTTTTTTTTTGGAAAATACATATAAGTTTCAGAGTTAGAGAGCCTGCATTTTGAATATCGATTACAATAGATTTTCGTGCCAATCGATATGCTAGAGGAACATGTCACCTAAGAGAACTATGCGCATTCTTTTAGTTTATTTTGTTTTGTCTTCTTTGTTTATTTATTTACTTTTTTTTTTTTTTCCGTAAATAAAAATTTGGTCTCCGGACCAATTTTGACAGCTTTTGTTGAAGATAGAGAAGGGATGTCTTCAGTTTTTATTGTACCCCGTCGTAGAAAAAAAAAAAACAAGGAATAAACAAACACATAAAATGAAAATTTATGACATCGATTTTTTCATTTGGCTTCCAGAAAAATGGTTGACGGATCGTTCTCATTTTTTTTAAAGAAAATATTCCTTCTATTTTAGAAGGAGAAGGCAAGGTATTCAGTTGGAACAGATAAATTCCATTTTGGAATTTAGACACTGGGACTCATGGAATAAGGAAATACCGAATTGGAAAGAGAAGCCAGATACAAGATGCGATCAATAAATAGTGGATGGAACTTCTTCAACAATGGACAAGGATAATTCTTCCGTTTCTACATTTTTTTTTCTTATATGCTAGAATAAGGGCGGTCAAACTAAACCAAATCTTAAAACTACATGCACCAATTTTTTCTATTAACATAGAAATCTAATATATTAATATTATTTTTACAAATACGTCTAAAAATAATAAGAAATATTTCATATTAAAGCAACAATACTAGGAACTTAACCCACTACAACTTTTATGAGAATTTGTCTTTTATAGGTAAATTTAATTCCATACATTTAGTAGCTTTACATATCTCAAATAGAAATTTATCTTTAAAAAAAATAATCTTGTTCTGCCAGAAATAGACGATCAGAATTTCACATAAATATACTATCGTTAAATTTCTAATTTTACAATATATACATATTTTTTAGCCTATACCCGTCACCGACCTCTCGGTCATTAGTCGACGAGTAATTCAATACAGTAAAGAACGACAAAACAAGTATTAAGGCCTTGACAATAACACAAAAAGAGATACAGTTAAGAACAGTAGGTGTTGTCGTCAATAGCACTGACACCACTCACACATGTTTTCTTTCACAAGCGGACTGTATCACACTCACACTCTAACACAATGAAAACGTAACAACACTTTATTTACACGACAGTCACAGCCACTCGCAGCCGTGATGTTCTCTCTTGCCACTCTGGCGTTACACTGAAGACTCACACTTATGCGCTCGCAGGCGCATGCGTACACACACTTTTTTCGCCGCTAGGGGTATCCTTGCGCGTTGGCGCGAACAGTAGGGCATATGCTTAGATCAGGGGCAGCCAACCCACGGCCCGTCTTGAATATATTTCTGGACCGTGAGAAGTATCATGCTTTTACAAAATATATTTATTTTATAATGGCCAAAGTAGTAAAAACCAATGTATTAAAAAAATACATTATGTGGGTTTCCATATATTCAAAAATTAACTCTCGATAAATAATCCATTTCATTCCAAAAATTTAAGTTATTAAAATAATTTTTAATTGATTTAAGTTGAATTTGTTATTTTTCAAATAAATAGGTTTCTTAAAGGTAAGATAATAAATACAAAAAAATAATTATATAGCTTTAAAATTATTTTTCTGTGGAGTTGTTTATTAAAAAGGACTTTGATTTTAAAATAATATTCTTGCGAATATAGGACAGATATTGCCTGTTTTATTTTAGAGTTTATAGTTATGAATTCGCACAATAATTAAATCATATTCTACGAACTCATGATGCGCATCTTGGAACATCTAATATAACAAGTTCTATATTTCACTTTAAGTGACCTCAGTGGCCATCCCTAGATACGCATAGTTGATGGTTGATAGCAGAGCAAATCAGACTCTTTGTTCAAGTTGTTAGCGCTTTTGGTTCAACTTCAACCTGCGAATCGTTGTTTTTTTTTTTTTTTTTTTTTCCTAAAATGAAATTGACCAAACACGCTCAAACATAACGGACGCTAACCTGCAACATCCATTACGATGTGCAAATACGCAAATTGAGATCGATTCGCAAAGCTAAGTGAAAGAGTAGAGAAACAAATATCGATCTAGTAAAATAAAAACTTTTAAATGTTTTAATTTTTTTTATTTTGTTTATATTTATATTTTTTATATTTCATTTTTAGTGTTATATATTTCTTTACAATGTGCGCTAATTATTATTATCATTATATTATCTATGTTTATATGTCAGAATAATAATAAACACACAAATAACTCCTATATGTTTCAATTTTTCACTCCAAAAAATGTCTATAGTGGGTCCAAATCTGATATGGGGATATATAATTTTATAAGCGACCCGCGGAGTTTTAAGGCATTTCCAAAGTGGCCGCAAGATCATTTGGGTTGCTAGAATTTTACATAATTCCATATTTGTAAACGTCAAAAAAGGGGAAAAACATAAATGAATCAAATGACAAATGATTCAAAACAAAATACTTAGGAAAACTAAATAATGAGAAGAAATACTTTAATGGATTTAGTTTTCAAAATAAACAGTTTTAGATAAACTAATAACTTACACTGCACTTAAACAACAAAAGGATTTACCGTCATTAGATAAAGAACTTCTAATTAAAAAGGTAAAAAAAGTTAGATAATTAGTTTGATAATTACAGACTCGCAAAACTAAAAAAAATGTCACCATGCTAAAATAACTTGTTAATTAGAAATCGTAGACGGGAAAATAAAATAAACCAGCGTAATTTGATAATGTCTTAGCGTAAACAAAACATTTTTAATCCTTTGAGATAGCTTAAAAGACTATTACCTGTGTAATTTAGTGATGTATCAAAAGAAATTTGATAGCATTTTAATTCCACATTTAATGACAAACAATGGTAGGAAATTATTTATAATGGTAATTATTTATTCATTATTTATGCAAAATAAATAATAAAACTGGTATTTTTCCAGTACGTACGCAGTTATATCTGAAAATTCTATGATCATAAAAGAATAGGATTATAATGGTAATGTTGTTATAATGTTTCAAAACAAAAAAAGAAAAAGTTTGAAAAATATTGTTGATGTTGTTTTTTATCACACTTGGTAGATATCTAGACCAAGCTCACGAGCCCATATGGACCCATGGTTGAAGGGGAAGGGGGCAATTTCTGTTGTTATGCAGCACTCGTAGGTAGAAGTTTGGCATGGCTCCGTAATGCTCTACAGTCATATGAGGCCGGGACCTACTGCTTAAAGTGGATTCCGAACCATTACAAACATCCATGGCATTCTTTGTTAATTTCCTTACTTCCCTCACTATTTAACAAATTCGCGATCTAGATTATTATTAATTTTCTATTCATAAATTTCCAATGAGAATTCCATGAAATTTCGATGAGGGGCATTATTTGCTCTATTAACAGTGAGGGGAAATGTGGAAATTAACAGTGAATGATGCGAAATTTCAGATGAATTAATTAAAAAAAAATCGCGAATTCGAAATTTATGTATAGGAAATCAATAATAATCTTGTGTTTTCTATTCATGCATTTTCTCTCACTGTTAATAGGGGAATTATCTCGTTGGTAATAATATTATTTTACACATTACTTTATTGAGTGAATATTATCTCAACAAACATCAATTCCAATTCATTTCAATTACAATCCTCTGTCCACTATACACTAATAGCATAGATAAAATAAAACAATAAAAATCGATGAATTCGCTAATAGCACTTTAGCAAACACCTGAATTATTTCTTCTATTAACAGTGAGGGAAATGAAGAAATTAATAGTGAATGATGTCAAATTTCAGTTAAATTAATTTAAAAAATTCGCGATCACGATTATTAGCGATTTTATATTCATAAATTTTCCCTCACTGTTAATGAGGAATTATTTCCTCTATTAACAGTGAGGGAAATGAGTAATTTAACAATGAATGATGTCAAATTTCAGACTAAGTTAAAAAATTCGCGATCAATAGAGGAATTAATAGAGGTTGCGCTGCTAATAGAGGAATGATGTCAAATTTCCTCTTCTATTAACAGTGAAGGAAATGAGGAAATTAATAGTGAATGATGTCAAATTTCAAATAAATAAATTTAAAAAGTTCGCGATCAAGATTATTATTTTTTTTTTCTTTTCTTAGTTTTTCCTTCACTGTAAATAGAGAAATTATTTCCTCTATTAACAGTGAGGGAAATGAAGAAATTGACAGTGAATGATGTCAAATTCAACATAAATGAATTAATTTAGATAAATAAATTAGCTAAATGATTTAATTTAGATAAATGAATCAAATTAGAAAAATCAAATTAAAAAATTCGTGAAATCGATACGTAATAAATCAAATTAAAAAATTCGTGATTACGCTTTGATAGCTTGATATAGCCAGTGATAGCTTTGGTAGCTATTGATTTTCTATTCATATATTTTCCCTCACTATTAATAGGGGAATTATTTCCTTATTAAAAACAGGATTTTACACATCACTTTATTGAGTGAGTACTATCTCAACAAACATCAATTCCAATTCATTTCAATTACAACCTGCTGTCCACAATACACTAATAGCGAAGATAAACTAAAACAATAAAAATCGATAAATTCGCTAATAGAACTCCAGCAATCACCTAATCAAACATGAAAATACAATCATTTCTGCAAATATTTGTTTGATCGAGGCCCAAACACACTTTCACGCTTTTATCCTCCAATGTTCTTATAAAAGAATAAATAAACGGGGGAACGAAATAATAAATGTTCCAAGGGAAAGTTTTATGTATTCCGAAAAAGAATCAATCGCTCTATAAGAATACCGGAACGGAATGGCAAAAAAGTATTATTCAATTTATCTAAAGATATTTCTGAAAAACAGTTGGGAGAATTTTATGGAGCAACAGTTTTCATATGCTTTTGAAAAAGTTGCTTTAATGGGATTCGACAACTTTCAGAAGTTCAGTCCAAACACTTCGCCATTTTTTTTCCCCTCGCCTTCTTGGCTATATTTGGGGAAATGTTTGCGAATTGTATTAAGTTTTAAAGCCT
The DNA here is from genome assembly GCA_021605075.1 of Caerostris darwini. NCBI lineage: Eukaryota > Metazoa > Arthropoda > Arachnida > Araneae > Araneidae > Caerostris > Caerostris darwini. Next base: position 19,386 of record BPLQ01005025.1, read on the forward strand.
TTTAGAAGTGACATTTTGCTTTATTTCGTATAAATCGTACTGCGAAATGTTTTCTCAGACAATATATGACATTGTTGAAGTAAAGTAAAGTAAATACAGTATTTCGTTTGATTTAAAAACACTCCAAAGTGGTAACTTCCATTAAATTAAATCTTAAAAGAATGTAGTTTACGAAAACAAATAAATAAAAAAAAAGCAGCAAGTCGGTTTATAGTACAGTCAAAATTTTAATGTTAAAAAGCTTTTAAAAGTTTCCATTTTGACAAAAAAAATTTGTAGCAAATTTGCAAACATTTAAATCTGCTCGGCAAATTTCAACTTATCATGTGTGAACAGTAGACAACGGATGAATAAACTCAGGAATATGCCAACGTTTAATAATGCACGAGATATATGATTGGAATACTATAAGAATAGCCGAATTCAAATAGCCATATGAAACAGCAATGTTGAATAGATCAAGAACTTCATGAAGAATGAATTGTTCAAGAATCTCTAAAAGAATATACAAAAGTAAGACAAATGTGAACCAAATTCTCCAGAAAATTCCTGAGGATTAGCTTTATTCATGAATTATTTTAAGAGTTAAGGGGCCTAAACTACCATTTTTGCGCCAAAATTTGCAAATTGGGAATATCACTTTATTTGCTTGCCACACTTTTTAGATTGCACCACGGACCCCTAACCAGGACAACAACTTGTTTACACATAAGTTGACAAGCAAGACGGTTTAGAGAACAGCCAAAAATTTAACGTTATACAGCTTTCAAAATTTTTCACCTCGACCAAAAATTTTGCAGCAAATAACGCCTCTATTTTATGGTGTCCATCATAGATGTCCGTAAAACGGAATAAACTTTATTTCATATAAATCGCACTGTGAAATGTTTTCTCGACATTATTGAAATAAACTAAATACAATATTTCGTTTCAATTTCAAAACACTCCAAAATGGTAACTACCATTAAATTAAATCTTAAAAGAATGTGTTATGGTCTTCGAATAAAAACACATAGCACTCGTGGACTATAAAAAACACGTCCATTTTATTCAAAAATCAAACGCACATTGCTGGTGTTATATTTCTTCTCCTCCAGTCAGCTCACGCCCACGCAGACAGGATGTTTACATTATAGGGCGTCGACTTCTACTATGCACGTGGAGTTATTTATCCATGAGACAACATACACAGAATGTAGTTTATGAAAACAAATAAAAGAACGAGTCGGTCGGTTTTATAGTACAGCCACCACAGCTTTTAAAATTGTCCATCTCGCTAAAACATTTTGCAACAAATAACGTCTATCATAGATGTCCGTAAAACGGAATAAACTCTCACTTTTAAAGTAACTAAAAGTTTATTCTCTAAAGTGCTGCATTCCATTACTTGACACATTTAAGAAAATGAATTTACACCAACAATAAAGCTGAGAAGTTTTGAACTGTAATGGCGGTAATCAGAGAAGGTATTCAAGGAATGTGTTGCTCTTTACAGCTATGTAAGAAGAAAAAACCAACTATTACTGAGACGAATAATTAAATAATTCGTTTTCCATGCCGTAAATAAAGCTTTCTAAATATTTCCTATTGTTTAAGTAAATATATTGCATACAATGAATGCAAGATAGTAATGAATGCGAATATAATATTGAATAAAAAATATAGTAATTTAAAGTTTATTGCTGATGAATGTAAATATAGTAATTTAATACTTATCGCCGATTCAAGAAAAGTAGTATAATTAAAATGCATTTTTGCGATAAAATATCCATATACTAAGTAATACAATATGAGTTCTGTTTCAATATTTTTTTTTTAAAAATTATAAATATTATATATCTTTGATTATATATTTTGTATTATACTATTATATATTTTGAGCGTACGTATCCTTGATAAAGCAATTTTCAGGTTGCTATAAATTGTTTCTTTTCGGTTCACTAACTTATATCAGGTCTTAACTTACTTCCTGGTAAACAGCCTTTTACACTCTGTCATTGTATATTTGTATATCTCGTACAAAGCTTTGTGAATTTTTTTTATATGCCACTGCAGTCTTGTTGTTCACCTTATTGATATTTATAATTATTAAATGTTTTCCAGATTCGTTGCTGCAACTTATGGGCATTTCAGAATGTGAAAAATTTGAATGTGGTGTACGCCTGAATTTCTATTTTGCGGCGTCTAGACTAGAGTACGAGAGAAACGAGTTGATCTTGCTCCGAGTTTTTCCGTCTGACAACGTGAAACAAGATATATTATTTCTGGACGTCAGTGACAATTGGTGTAAATGAAATGCCTTTGATACACGGGAAAAATCGACTTTGGACAGAGAGGGGTCGAAAAGGATGACTCAACTCGAGGGTTTTGTCCACACGGGTTTTGTGACAAACTGGTGTATAATTGGTTCTCAAAATGAACTCCTTAATTCTCGTATTCTCGTCTGGACGCCACTTTATGTGTAGCGAATATCGGTAAATTGGGTCAGAGTTCTAGTCACTCGGCCCTCAGGCCCTATTTTCTAAACTAACACTATTATATAGTTAAAAATAAATGCTAGCAGATTAAAGACGAAACTAAACTATTGAGAACTCTTTGATAAGAGTGATCGTTTTATTTAGGCAATATTATCTAAGGCGACTTTTTAAAAGTCTCAATCCTTTAATTCTGCACGGATATTATTTCTATTAACAAAATGCAACCAAACTAAAAATGCACAGTGCTTCTGAATTCCAAACACCAACTCATTTATCAACAACATAACAAGATGGCCGTGCCTATTCATTCGGAAACTCCCAACAAATGATTCCTCCTTGATATTAATGGCTCCTTCTCTGAAAATTAAATTGATCACTACATCTGACTGAATGGAGCAAAAGATCAGAATTGTACAGATAACAACATCTGTTGCTTTAAAGCCCTTTAAAAATAACTTTTGAAATGCAAGCCAGAACCAAACGAATACGAAATGTGAAGATCCGGATTCCATTGAGTTTGTTGACTACTCGATGTTCATTTCCAATTACCCGAGATTTCTAAAAATGAACTTATTTGAATGCCACTCTAAAATGTCCTACAAGTTAAGTATTTTTCGGAATAATTCACCATCATTAATCGGAGTTTTAGCGTCATCCTATATTGAAGTTTAGAAAACCATTGGAAAGGGGAAAAGAGATTAAAAATTAACTGTAGTTTATTGCGGTTTTTCATACAAAGCTAATAAGTGCATTGAATATATACAGGGTGATTATAATTAAAGTCCCACTTTCAAAATGCTGTAAGAAAAAGAATAACTCTTCACAATGAGTTCAAATTTAAACTGAAGATGCTTGAAGAAGGGGGAAATGGTACGGAATCAAAATAAAAAAAACTTCCACTGATTTTTCCCATCCAATTTGGTATGACCTTGCCGTAGTGGATGGGCTTTCCATTAACAGTACTGTTGAATGACTTGGAAGTCATTTTTTTCCCTCAAAATGCCGAAACAATCAACGACATTGAACACTACAGTTGGTTTAATGTGCAAATCATGCCAAATACAGTGCAATTTCGATTCAAAGTATCACTAGCAGCCGAATTCACTTTCTTTATACCGCTTACAGAGTCATTTATTAATACACTCTGAAACTTTGTTTTTGATGTCGTACCGCTTCCCACTTCTTCAAGCATCTTCAGTTCAAATTTGAACTCAGCGTGACGAGTGGTTCTTTTTTTACAGCCTTTTTTGTTAGTGGGACTTATAATCACCCTATATGCATTCATATATCATCATGAATGGCGCAACAGCCCTATAGTGAGCCAATGCCGTCTACTTATTGGACAGATTTCGAGACATGAGATGATTTGTCTTCTTTTTATGGGATAGGGTTGTCAGTTCTACGCTCAACACTCTATAATCATATTAGACAGGGACCTACGGTTTAAAGTGATTCCGAACGATTACAAACAACCACAGCACCTCCGGGATTACCAAAACCTGTGGCACACAGAGCCAGATCGCTAGTCACTAGGCCATCAGGCCCTATATTCATATATACATACATTATATATTCTGTTTTTTTTAAATTGGTGTCCGATAAATCAAAATATTTAAATGATAATAGTAAAAGTACGAAAAATGGGCCATTTGGCAAAATTGAATTATCTATAGAAGGACATATCTGTTTCGCATCATTAGTAATATTTTTTTTTCAAAAAAAAATATGTATATATATATATATATATATATATATATTTGAAAAATAGCTTCATATGCTATTTTTTACCCTACAAAAAAAAAATATTCCAAAATGAAACTTTGCAGATTTTTATTTTTAAAAAATCTCCTTAATTGCATTTCCAATAACGTTGTAAGCATATTAAAATAATTACTACTCTATGTGTACATCATCAGCAGATTTTCATTGATGTTTAACTTTTTCATCATTATTTATGAATTAGGCCATAAATAAAAATTACATAAATTCATTTAAGCCTAGACTTAATCCATTATTTTTATGAATGAAAAATAATTAACATCAGATAATTTGCTCGTGCAATGACAAATTGCGTATAATAACTATTCAAAGAATTGATGTTCTTAAAAAAACGTGACTGTTTAGTGTTAATTAAGAACCTCATCATGCGAAAGCATAAAATACTTTAATATTAATGTGCCTTAAATGCATTTTAATGTGGTTTAAAATCTCATTAACTAGCTATTATTAGAACGCGTTTAAACACACTGTAATATGATTTACTAATTTTTATCTTTTTTACAATAATTCATTATGTAAATGTGCTTATTGTGAAAAAAAAAACTGCCAGAATAAAAATTCATTTCTAAAGAGATTAATTTATTTTCGACCCAATATAAGCTTCAAATATCGTTTTTATATATACTCGTAACTTTCATACTATAGTAATATTTCGATCTAATAGAAAACTTCCTTTTGCACGTATTATTATGCATAAATAGTTACTAATATATATATTTTTTTATTTATTAAATATTTTTTTTAATATAAGGAATCCTTAAAATCATCTTAAAGAAACAGCTATTGTATAAAATAAACAGTGTTAAAAATATATCCTTACATATATTTTTTTTACATCCTGATTATGTATCTTGATTACATGAAAACTTAATTCTGATTAGCTGTATGCAATGCTCTAAATTCCGTAATACGGCAGTAAAAAAAAAGATGCATGTCATAAACAATAAGCAGTGATATTTTAATATCGTCGACAACATTTCACCTACATTGTCATGATCAACAATCAACAACATCCATTCTATTGTTAACGTTGCTATCTAAGCTATTTTGTCATATAAGCTACTTGACAAAAATAAGTCATCTAAGCTATTTTATCAAACGCTACTTGACAAAAGTAAGTCATCTAAGTTATTTTGTCATCTAACTTATTTGACAAAAGTCATCTAAGCTGTTTGTCAACTAGCTTTAGCTTATATGACAAAAAGTCATCTAGCTATTTTGTCATATAAGCTAAGGCTATTTGACAAAAGTCATCCAAGCTGTTCTGTCATATAAGCTAAAGCTATTTGACAGAAGTCATCTAAGCTATTTTGTCATATAAGCTAAGGCTATTTGACAAAAGTCATCCAAGCTGTTCTGTCATATAAGCTAAAGCTATTTGACAGAAGTCATCTAAGCTATTTTGTCATATAAGCTAAGGCTATTTGACAAAAGTCATCCAAGCTGTTCTGTCATATAAGCTAAAGCTATTTGACAAAAGTCATCTAGCTATTTTGTCATATAAGCTAAGGCTATTTGACAAAAGTCATCCAAGCTGTTCTGTCATATAAGCTAAAGCTATTTGACAGAAGTCATCTAAGCTATTTTGTCATATAAGCTAAGGCTATTTGACAAAAGTCATCGAAGCTGTTCTGTCATATAAGCTAAAGCTATTTGACAAAAGTCATCTAAGCTATTTTGTCATATAAGCTATCTGAGCTATTTTGAATCAATGAATGTCTAAATTAGAAATCGATTGCGTAATTTAAAATATTGAATGGGCGATTGCGTCATTCTTCTAAATTTCATGCATACAAAAAAATGCCAACCATCCCTATATCTCTCAATTCGCCATTTGGTCCAATTAGTATAAAACCCTCTCGTAGAAAGCAAACAATTGATCACCACACAAAGCGGACCTCCCGCGTGTTTTTGATAATCGCTTTAAGTGCCAGCATGTCTGTCAGCTGTTTCTGATGGAATAAAAGCCGAAATCTTCAAAAACTACTTTACTTCTTTGCTGTTCCGAAGAGCGAAATTGTCTGAGAAATTCGAGAAAAGAAAAACTTTTGAATGCTTGGATGGCTAAAAGTGCTCCGTTTTCTCTTTCTCTCTACATATCTTGTTTTAAATTTTTCCAAGGGAAAATGCCAAAGATCGATTATAGATGGGAACAGAACAGAAAGAGAGAGAAATTGAAAATACGTTAATCGAAATAGATTTTACTCAGAGAATGAAATTGAATGTAACCAGAGGACATTCAAATGTTGATTTTAGTTTCTTGGAAAAGGGTTGCGAGGGACATGAACATAAGTCCAAAGTTTTTTAGTGATTTTTTGTTTTCAGGAATGGATGTTATTGGTCATTGTTGTTTATATTGTTTGCTTACTCGCAATGGAATAGATGTTGTTCATTGTCATAATTGTTGATATTGTTTGCTTGCTTACAATGTATGTTGTTGATTTTTGATCAATGCTGTTGATGTTGTTTGCTGGCTTAAAATGGAGTGTATGTTGTTGATTGTTGTTCATTGTCATTGTTGTGGATGCTGTTTGCTTGCTCATAATGGAATAGAATACATGTTGTTGACGTTGTTTACTTGCTCAAAATGGAATGGAATGCATGTTGTTGACGTTGTTTACTTGCTCAAAATGGATTGGAATGGATGTTGTTGATTGTTAATCATTGTTGTTTATGTTCTTTACTTGCTCACAATGGAATGGAATGGATGTTATTGATAACTTTTGTTAAATAGCTTATATAGATTTTATGACAAAATAGCTTAGATGATGTACTTTTGTCGAATAGCTTACATGACAAAATAATGCTACGAGATTGCCTAGTGAATATAATGAAATAGCTAAATTTTTATTATTTAATAGTTTTTTTATTATTAGTCGTTATTTCTTGCGAGGGCTTCGTCCTATATTTTATACATGAACTTGTTAATCTATCAACAATTTTAATAAAGAAATTCCATTTTCATGTCACTATGTTATCCCCTAGAAGACTAAATAGATAGATAAAATAAAATTGACAATCTCGTATAATTAGCTAATTTTGGAAAATGACCTTTAAGTGGTCTTCCAAGATTTCTAAATATTCATTATCTAATTGCAAAATAAAAAACGAACTCAGAAAACAGAAAATCCTTTCATGCCTTGAAGAGTTTAAGCATCGATTCAAATTATGGAAATCATATTCAAAGACTTGTCAAGGACCTTACAAAGCATGCCATTTCGCAACAGAAAATCGAAATCTCATTACATTCGACGACGCGCTTGCTCTCTTAGACATGAGCAATAATTAGGTAACGAAATATTAACAGAATTATACATAAAACCTCGTCATGATTTCGCAAATTAGCATTTAAGCATCATGCTTCATGATCATAAACTCTAGTAAGAGGAAGGAGAATAATATCCTTTGTTTGGGAGTTTCTCATCTCGCAGTATTATTTTTCTCATACCCCTACAAATCTTCGTCGGGTGCTATTCTGAGACGCAGAATAAGTACGTAATTACAGTGGAGGTATTCTGAAGTACCTTAAGAACCCCCATCTCTGTTACGGTTAAGGAACTTCGTCACTTGGCAACTTATAGGAGCCCTTGATGTATCTAAGGGTCCTCTAGAGGGCAGAAATAGGATACGAAGTTTTGTTTGTTTTTCGACTTGAAATAATTAGCTCTTTCTGAAACACTTAGCGGAAGCTGTCGGAAGATCTATTTTGACAGTCAATGTGATACCAGAACTAAGCCCTCAAGTAGATTTTTATTTTCTAATCCATAAATTCATATTATTTAAACAACAACAACAACAAAAAAATCATTGGAAATATAATCAAATAACATTCAAATTGAAAGCGAATCAACAAATTATTATTATTACAAAGATATTAATTAAAATAAATATTTTCTAATCAGGTGTAAAATTAAGAAGCATTTTCAGATCCTATCCGAAGTCTTATTTTTTAAACAGAATAATTCACATTTGAGCGGACAACTTTAAGGGCTATTCTTGGAGTTGTTAGGGAAAGTGATTGTTGGAGAAGACGGTACAACTCAGAAATTTATAATTGCTATAAAGACCCAGATGTTATAAAATGTATTAAGATCAATAGATTAAACTGGGCTGCTCATGAACTACCTACCTACATGCATTACCTTACATTTCATGTTCTAGGTAGCGCACGTGACTTGGATACAAATCATGATATGTCTTTTAAGCCTGGTACTTTAATTTACCCTATAGAACACTAAATGTTTGTGTTTGCCCTAGAGGCTCTGGGATTCTGCACTTTTAGTGGTTGTCGTCTCTGTACTTTGTTATGCTTTCGAAACAAAACGTGTTAATGTTAATAGATTAACTTTCAGGAAGATAGTTTTGTTTTGTAGTGAAAATTTATTTAATGCAGATGTGATTTAGTATCACTATGGATAATTTGGTACGGTGTGATTATTTTTATACGATTCCTTGTGATTAAATGAGATGTGCAAAAATTTATTTATTGTTTAAGATAATTATTTTTATTTTTGAATCTGTGCTTAGTTTTAAATACTTAGATATTATTTTGACAATTAATTTCTGATTCTTACCTGAAATAAAAAGCATAATTGTGTCTGCCAATAAGGTCTTCTTCGGGTTAAGAAATATGTTTAAATTCACAATTCATATGCAGAAAAACTAAATTTTTGTTATATAAAACCCTTATAAGACTTATTTTGGTCAATGGCTTTAAAACATTGACTTGGCAAGATCTGATGAGGTCCATTTGGGATATATTTGAGCGGAAGATTTTAAGGTATTAGGGAAAGGTATTAGGCCTGGAATTAATTATAGTCTAGGTATTAGTCTAGAATATTATTATACCTTGAAGGTGTTAGGGAAAGTAATTGTTGGAGAAGACTGTACAACGCAGAAATTTATAAATGTTATAAAGACCTAGATGTTATAAAATTTAGTAAGATCGATAGATTAAACTGGGCTGTTCATTTATTTAGAATGAATAATTTAAGCCTGCAAAAAGGCTCGTTTTGGCAAAGCCACAGGGACAAAGAGAAGAGGACGACCCAAGTTTGCGATGGATAGACGCAGTTGAAAAAAAATTTGCTGTATTAAATGTTAAGAATTGGAGGACCATTGTCACCCAGAGGAATGCATAGAAATCTCTTCAAAGGAAAGCCTTGGCATACCCTGGACTGTCGTACTATTGATGATGATGAGAATAATTCAGATTTTAACTTTATACAAAGAAACTTCATTAAAAATTTTGAAGACGAGAATTTTAAAAATAATTGTAAAATTTCTTAGCATGTTTTAAATTTAAATTTTTAGTCCCTCTACGTAAACTTATTCTTTTCGTTAATAGAAATCCAGATTTTCAACAAAACTACCCCCAAAAAATCTGAAAACTGAATTAATTTAATGTAAAAATATTGAAACTTCATTTTTAAAATATCAAGAAAGAACTCCATCACAGAAATATTTTGTAAAAAAGAAATAAGAGTTGTTTTTCTCGAAAATGTTAAAATACAAATAAATAAGCAAATTTTTAAGTAAACAGAAAAAGAATTTCACAGAATTATCCACTGAATAAATAATTTTACCACGAGCAATTACTTTAAATATAGAACACTCCACGGTACAAAAACAAAACGTAAAATTTCATTGAAAATAACAACTGTTAATATAATCTAAACATTATAAAGTACTACTTAATATTGTATAAAATAACTTGAATTAAAAGTAATGAAATATTTCTCGAAAGTTACAGAAGGATTCCAATAACACTTAAATTAAATTATTCTGTTTAAGAAGCAGAAATTTAAAACAGAAACCTTCATTTACCAGATGAAAAACCCCAAACCTGATTCTTTTATTAATACGAATTACCTTGTTTTACAATGATCCACATTAGTATTCAAGTAATATCACAAGTAGATACATTTTTATAGAAACTACGACGTTACTAGGTTGTTGGTTTTTTTTCAAAAACTACCATAATGTTCAACCTGAAATGTTAATAATTTAATAAAACTAAGAAATAGTATTATTTTAGAAATTTTTCGAGAACAAATATTTCCCGATTTAAATATTATTAGACTTTAAATATTTCGCAACGGTAGTATATAAAAATGTTTCATTTTTTTTATTCAATGGTACTTTTGATACAAGTAGCTTATTACGGAATTCTTTACAATAAATTATTTATGATATTTGTTTTGTTTTTATTTTACATAGGTTTAAGATATATGTTGCATATATTAGCTAATGGTGTGTGTGTATAGGCACATTTAACTGTTAAAAAATGAATCATCGGAAATAATGATCAACGAATAAAAGGATTAAAAAAAAGATAAATAGAAAAGAAGAAAAATAAAATATTAAGAAGAAAGAAAAAAATATTTTATGTTTATTTATTAGACATTGTAAATTATTTTAATAAAAGTAATGTATAAAACCAACATGAAAAAAAAACTTAGTGGCGAAAAATAAGACATTAAATTTAAAGAAAGAGAATACATTAGTAAGTCGTAATGTGCTATTTTTGTGACTTACTAATGTATTCTCTTCCTTTAGATTAATGTTTTTTCCCCCCACTAAATTTTTTTCATTGTAGTTTCGTATGTTACTTTTATTAAAATTGTCTTTTATTTTTTGACGTCTCCCGTATATTAAGTTAATGTAAGTAAAAATATCGTAAATATTACTTACTGCTAGAGGTTTTGCTTTATTCTTGTGTAGTGCAAAAAATTATATGTGGTCAAAAATTATGGTATGTGGCCATTTTTTTATACATTACATCTCTCGTACATTATTTTAAGGTATCTAAATATTTTATAAATATTATTTATTACTAGAAGCTTCGCGTTATGCTTGTGTAATGCACAAGATTGTATGTGGTAAAAAAATAAATAAATAAATAAATAGGCACATTTAAAAAAACGTAAAACAGAAGATATATAGATATCATCGTCATCTAACAGTTGGAAAACAGTTAATTTATTTTCATGATTTTCTACAATCAATTGCAAAACTTCTACCTCACTTTCTTTAATACTAAAAATTCATTTACATTCAGTTAACAATAATAATATACGTAATTATTGCAACATAGCTGAGGTAATAGTTATTACCGTCACAAAGAGAAATCTTATTTTTTGCAATTCACAGACAATGCGTAGACAAACTTAAAATAAAAAAAACAACAAACTAAAAATAAAAAAAAATAGTCCCATTTATTCTTACACTGTTTCGCATTTTCTGCGGCAATGTTAGGCATTAAAATGTCTAATAATTCAAGGACTGTATAAAAAGAAGAAAAGTAACAGCAAGTTAAATATAAAAAATATAAAAAAAATAGAAGATTACCAAGATTCAAGATAAAATGCTAACTTGTCACATGAAGTAAATTTAATGTCCTGGTGCGGGAATTAATGCCTCTGTAACGGAGCGTTATAAAAAAAAGAGGCGGAATACTACGGTGTCTAAAAAGTAAGACCAATTTTCAATATAAAATTCCCGGGGCTTATTGGCATTTCAATTTCTTTTTTGAGTTGCTGGCACTGTTCTTGACATCTGTGCGAAATTTGACGTCAAAATATTCATTAGTGTTTGAGTTACGCTTGGCTTCCTGAGACGCTAAACCTGATTCCGGTGATTTTTGAAATGTCTGTATTGATTGAGCAAAGAGCTTGCATTAAATTTTGTTTGCGGTAACTTATAGAATGTTGCAGAAGGCATTCGGTGAGATTTCCTATATCGGAAAGAAATATTTAGAAGTGGTGCAAACAGTTCAAAGAAGGCAGAGAACGCGTTGAAGACGAAGAGCCCTCTGGTCGACCCTCAACCTCAATCGACGAAGCTCACGTCCAAAAAATTCAAGATTTGGTGCTTGCAAACCGTCGATTTACAATTAGAAACCTTGCTGATGATGTTGGAATTTCGAAAGGATCGGTCCATTCCAGTTTGGGCCTCAAACGCGTCAAATCTCGATTGGTACTGAAAACACTGAATACGCCAGCTCACACTGCATTGATTGTTCGTGATATTTACGAGAAAAATGAAACCCGTATCGTTCCACAACCACCGTATTCACACTGCGAGACTTCTGGCTATTACCTAAACTCAAAAGACTACTCCGGGGACACCGTTTTGAGTCGATTGAAGAGATTCAACGTGAATCGCATGCACGCTTTGAAGGCCATCCCTGCCGATGACTTTTTTAGCATGCATTGACGATTGGGAAAAAAGTTGGCATAAGTGCATTGCGTCCGGAGGGAATTACTTTGAAGGCAATGAAATAAATTTGGAAGAATAAATAAAGAGTCTTTGAAAATAAAAAATAATTAATCTTACTTTTTGGGCACAGTTGCATAATGAGAATTTTTGTTAAACCCTATTATTATTATATCATACCATATTATTATTTACCATACCATATTATCAGTACACAATGCTGTCCGGAGGGGATTACTTTGAATGCGATGAAATAAATTTGGAAGAATAAAGAGTTTTTGAAAATAAAAAATAATTCCTTTTTGTGTACAGTAGTATAATGCTTGTACATAGCTATGGTAAATGATATTACCGTTAGAGCCAGAAATCTCATTTTATGCATTTTACAGACAATACGTAGACAAACTATCATAAACTATTAGAATAACATCTAACTACAAAAAAACCTTACATTCTTTCGCATGGCATTAAAATGTCTAATAATTCAATGACTGTATAAAAAGGGGAAAACTAACAGCAAGTTAAATAAAAAAATCCTGCTAGATTACGGAGAACCGAGATAAAATGCTAACTTGTCACATGAAGTAAACTTAATGAAAGCGCTTTTCATGTCCTGGTGCTGGAATTAATGCCCCCGTAACGGAGCGTTATGAAGAAGAGAGGTGGAATATGTTCGCGTTCATAAGCTGAAAAATTCCTTTCTATAAATAAAATTACTTTTCTACCTGGCAAAAGGGGCGGCAAACAGCCAATTGACACTGCATTTTCAGGCGGGATGGGTTGCTGAAGTTAGTTTTCCTCCTCGCAGTTTTTGCTGTCGATGATTTTTATGAGATTAAAAAATTAAAGGAATGATATTTCATTTTTGTAATCTGAGAAAAAAGGTAGTTTTATTGAAAATGTGATAAAAACATATGAATTTATATAGTATATTCAAAATAAAAATATTTTATCTGTATTATTGGCAATTCAAAGATTTTGGAAATATAAATGAAAGCATAAGAAAAATTAAAAAAAAAAAAAAGCATTTGGAATTGCATTTCCAAATAAAAAGATAGTTTTTTTTTTATTATCAAAAGCAATAAATATCTAGAAAATCCATATTAAAGATACATAATTCATTGATTAGCATTATATAGTTAAAAAAAATGGTTCTTATGATTACACAAAATATATGTATGATAATGAAATTTTCTGTCTATTTATTAATCGCTTTAAGTTATCTACATATAGAAAATCAGTAAGTATTTATAAAACCCGTATTAAAAATACATACTTTACTGATTAGTATTATTCAGTTTAAAAATTTTTTCTTACGATTACACAGTAAAATAAGATTACATCTATAATTATCAAATTTTTGGGCAGTTTATTAATCGCTTTAAATTATCTAGATATAGAAAAGCAATAAATATCTATAAACCCATATTAAAGATACATACTTTATTGATAAGTATTATCTAATTAAAAAAATATTTTTCTTCTGATAACACAGTAAAATAAGATTGCATCTATGATAAACAAATTTTAGATCAATTTATAAATCGCTTTAAATTATCTATATGTAGTAAAGAAATTACATATCCATATGCAGTTCATATATTTTCAAAAGAAATGGGTTCATATTCTACATTAGAAACTCCAGCGTTACAATATTCTATATCATTTATACAGATAAAATGTAAATCAGGAAATTAAAAAAAAAATTATAAATAATTTAACAATTTTGATAATAAAAATAAGTTTGCAATGATATGTATTATCATTTCGAATAATTTAGTAGCAAAATCGATAGCATTACCTAAATTCTTAATACAATACAAATAATATAACTTATTCTTAATAAAACTAATTTATATGAAAATTATTGTCTTCATAATTTCAATTGTCGCAGAAACAAATAAAAAAAAAAAATGTTCAATTATATACTTAAAATATCTGAAGTTTTCTTGTGTGTTTTGCAATTAAGCAATGAATAGAAAAAATATTAAAAAAAAATTTCAGTTTGGCTGAGTATAAGAGTTGGCAAGAGAGCACACTACAAAACACGTGCATCTGTTGTTTTTAAACAATTACGGGACGAATTTCTTAAAGGAGACAGACAATTATTTAAATTTTGCTTGGATATCATTCTATTCATTTAAAATTGATAGTCATTCAGATAATCACAAAACCACTAATAACAATAGATATGCATAAAGTAATAATAATGTCTATGCATATGGTCTTAGTTTGTTTAATGTATTAAAAATTCAATGTCATAAAAATATTACAGATATCTAAGCATTGTCCATTCAGTTTCATAAATAAAGCAAGTTGAATCTTGTAATATTTGTTAAAACATATATCGGAGAATTTTTAGTTTAAACAATGATGACCTATATACAGTTACGCTACTGGCCAAACAATGTTATTACGTAGTATAAAATTTAAATAGAAAATTAATAATTATATTAATATTATTGATATAATTATTAATTAATGTTATTAGTAATAATTAATAATTTAAATACGATTTTTTTGTTCCCGCTATTAAGAAATTTAGTAGTTAGTAATTATCTAACAGATTTAAATCTGTTTTACTTAAAATACATTTAATCAAAAAAATGGAATATGCACCTATTTTAATGCTTCTTAAATAAATTAATTAGACACATAAATAATATGCGTTGCAGTCACTGCTTTCATAAACAAGGAGACTCAAATAAGCATCTGACATTAATAGACTTCCCAGCATGACATGCAAATGCAGGGCAGTTAACCCTAAAAAATTGAATAGCATCCCGAATAGCAATATTCTCTCATTTTACCCATCCGCTGGCTGTCCGTAGCGTACAAAAACACGAATATTCAACAAAATGACGAATTACTTTATTAAGCTTAATCTTTATTTTTCTTTTATTTCTAAAAAAAAAAAAAAGTGTCTACAAACGACTGCTTATATAAAAAAAGTTATTTTTCATTCATATATCGTGTAACACTGGAAAAAAAGATGGAGGGCAAAGTTTGCGTGACCGAATCGTATAAAAGAGAAAAATTAATTTCTCCGGGATTACACGATGGTCGATCGGATTTACGTCAATCTTGCACACCGAATAATTAATAGATGAATATTTTATTTCTACCAAAGTAAGTTTTATTGATCTTTTGATTCCAAGTCATGTGGAACTAGGCTAATAAGGTTAAAAAAATCGAACGAAAGATTGTTTATTTTGCCATAATTATATTCTTTTGTTTCTTAATTGATAGAATAATTAAAAGTACATGTAGATGGTAGGATTCGAACACACACACACACACACACACACACACACATACATATATACACACGCACATATATATATATATACACACATACATATTATATATTGAAAATGTATATTTTAATTTACCAATTATGAGTTTTTAAATAAAACGGAAATAATTCTTAGAAAAATTAATTAAAAAAAAAAAAAAAAACATGGTACCAAATTATATTATTGAAAAATTGCTCTATTATTTATCAATTCTGTTGAATTCCCGCAAATTTCATACTATAGAATTGCGTTAAATTTTAACTATATTACAAAAGATCTTAACATAAACTTAACTTCTCTTAACATAACTTAAAGATCTTAATTTAACTATATTAAAAAAAAAAAAAAAAAAAAAAAATTAATTTAGAAATGTTGTTTTTCTTGTTACAATAAGCAATACGTCAAGTTAACTGCAAAAATTCTATAATAGTTAAAAAGTACTGTAAATATACATAAGAATATTTCGATAAATATTGGAGACAGTAAATGTTGTAAATATACGTAGGAATATTTCGATAAATATAATAAACACTTTAAATGTTGTAAATATACATAGGAATATTTCGATAAATATAGTGAAATTATTTTAAAATATCGAACACAATAATTTAAAGCATAACTGCCATTAAATTTTTTTTAGTTCATTGTAAATTTAAAAAAATTTCAAGGTCAAATTTAATTGGAAACACAACCAGGAAGTCGACAGTACTACAGTTTTCAGCTTCATAGGCCTCAATTTCACACACAAAAACAAAAACAAAAACACTGCATTAAGAAATCCTGAAAAGATTACATCTACTCTAGCACGAAAATAAAAGCAGTTCCAAGGTCACGCTCCAATCTGACGCGAGTTTTTTAAAAGTTTTCCAACAAAAATCTAACTTTTTAATGATGCGAAACGTTTTCCGAATTTGAAGATTCCCTGCGATGATTGAGATCAGGAAAATGCTAGTAGCAAGGTTGTTTGTTTGGAAACAAACTAGCAGAGCGTGACCTTGAAAAGATAGAACAGTGGAGAAGCTTTTTTTCCCTTTCATTTCCGCAACTGATGGCTTCATTTTCTGAACCGTTTACCGAAAGTTTGTCTAATCACGTGATGTTGTGATGGAAGAAGGGATATTCAAATCATTTGTTTACATCCAGAAGAAATAAATTTAACCAGTGGCAAAATAAAAATGCTTTTTTTTTAAGAATAGAATTTGTTAATTTTCTTAGAATAACTTCAAAATAAATAAAATTTGACTTTTATTGCTTGTTTTAGTATAATTGAGCGAGTTTAAAATAAAAGATATTGTAAGAAAAATTCACAATAATAAATAAGGAAATAGTTTATAGTATTTATGTAATAACTTTTTTTTGGAATTTTATCGTTGTTTATAATTAACAATTCACCGGATTTTATTATCAAAAATATGTTATTACTTCTTGATTTATCTAAAATTGGAATTGAATTATTGAAATTTTCAAAATAATCTTTTATCTCAAAAGAAAATAGTTTTTAACATCTATGTAATAACTTATAATAAATATCTTATTTTTTATTTATTTATTTTATTTATTTTTTTTTTAAATTTCATCATTGTTCATAGTTTACAATTCACTAGTTTTTATTATCAAAAAAATGTTATTGCTTCAAGATTTATCTAAAATTAGAATTGAATCATTGAAATTTTGAAAATTATTTTTTAAGGAAAAAAAATCAGTTTTAATTTTTAATAAATAACTTTTTTTTAGAATTTAAATACCAAATAATTAACAAAAAATGTAAGTTTTATTTTAAAATTAAAACATAAATTACGACTCGGAAAATTTTTAAGGGAAAAAAGCTTCAAAAAGGAGTTGAATAATATTTAATTAAACTAAATTAATAATAATTCCTTTTATGTAACAGAAAAATTAAACTTTAAAATTTCATGAAATAAGAAATTTAAAATTTTTAAATACAGTCAAATATAGAAATTTATTTAAATGGACTTTTTATTTCAAAAGTGAAATAAAAAATACTTTTTCTACACCTTTAGATATAATTAGGTTAATATTTATTTAAATTTAATATAAATAATAGATTTAAATAATCTTTTTCTTTATATAAAAAATACTTTTAAGAGAATTTAACAATTCAATAATTTTCTATGAATGTTAAAAAGAAGAAAATTAAAAAATATTTATTTCCATTAAGTTCTATTAAAGTAAAATTTCCTTATATCCTGTTTACAATGAACTGTTAAAATAAAGAGTCCAATTAAAAGAATTTTAAAAATATATATTATCTAAAAGTTAGAAAAGAATTTTAAAAATAAAAATTTCAAAAAGAATTAAATAAAATCACAATACCTTTTCGCCGGAACCACTTTCAGCCATTTTAACCATTCAGATGTGAACAAAACCAGAATAGCACGTGATTTAGTAAAATAATAATAACAACAATAATAATAAATAAATAGATTCACTGAAAAATCGTTTTCAAATGAAAAAAATCGTTCTCAAACGAAAAAAAATCGTTCAAATTAAAAATCGTTCCACGCTAGAAAACATTACGAAAAATAAATTTAAAAATATTCGTTCAAACATAGAACAACAAGAATCAAAACGAACTTCTTGGTGATTTTAGAATTAAAATATTATTCCCGATTCGATTTTAAAAAAAATTATAAAGACGAAAAATATAACAAAATAAAATAAAAAATTAACCTAACAAGAATGAGTTCGTTAATTCGACAATTCGAATTCTTAGAATGCAGCAAACGATTCTACTAGCATCTGACAACTTTATTCTAACTCCGCGCTTTACCAAAGTCACCAATGCTTGTGAGTGTTGCTGAGGGAAATGATTTCGAGAGGATGCGCCGTCAGATGGCGCTGTTTGCGGTCGACTCGAAGTGCTAAGGATCTTTCCACTGCAAATGAGCAGACGATGTTTTCAAGATGAAGGTTTGATCACCTTATTTGCATATCAAAAGAACTGAAGATAAAATTTCAACAACGTTTTGGTGGCAGGAAATGGATGGTGGGATTATTGATCAACATGACAATGAAATTGCACAGTGCTGAAATTTGTCGAATGTGTAGAAAAAAAGTTTAATAGTCGAAGATGCCATCGTTTACGACAGAGAAAATATTTTGGTCATTCTTCACATTTTCTGGCATTCATTTTATGTCAATGGAAGTTTTTATGAGGGCTATGAAGAAATTTTATAAATATTTTTTGTTTATCTATCATTGTCACATAATATGTAATAAATGTAAAGCTTACAAAATTAAAAAGAAAGATTTTAAGCTTATATGAGATAAATAAATTTTTTGGAATGTATAAAAAAAAATAATGTATAAAATAATATTAATTAAAGTAATTTATATATCATTAATAAAAAAATTTAGTAACGATTAATAAATTTTTGGAATTCATAGAAAAAGACAATTAATAATATTATTTTATACATTAATTTATAAAGCATTAATAAAAAAATTTATTAAAGATAAATTAATTTTTGGAATTTATAGAAAAAGATATATATATTACATTAATTAATATTATTTTATACATCACCATTAATAAAAAAATTATTAACGATTAATAAATTTTTGGAATTCATAGTAAAAGATAATGTATACAATAATATTAATTGGTGTAATTTATGTATCTTTAATAAAAAATTATTAAAGATAAATAAAATTAAGTGGTATTGTAAATTATCTACCAACTGAATTAAATTTTAATTTGATTTGAAAACTAAATAAACAAATTACAAATAAATGTATATAAGTTAACAAGTAAAAATGGATCAGTTACTTTAATGTGGGGCTTAATTATAATCAAGGCGAATTAAAACAGAAAAAAATATACATCATACCAGGAAACAACTGGTATAAAACAAACCTGAAAACCTTTTTATTTTCCATGATAATTGGTTTTAGTTTTTTTTGGCATGATTACAATGAGGCTGTAACGAGGTTCGTTTAGAAGAAATATACTAGACCGTACAATAAATTATACATGTACATCTTGGTACATCGTCAAAAATTCGTAAAACATTTTTAATATTACGTTCTTTTTTACATATGATATGACAATTTATTTGTTTGTTGATCACATTTCGAATTTAATATACTATATAAATATATATTATTGTTATCTATTTCAGGTTCTTTTTTAATACTAAAACTTTATACGGTTATTACAAATTTTTTCCAGATAAAATAACCTTGATAAAATAAAATTTAAAAAATAATATAATTTTTAAATAAAAATTTTTTATAAAAAAATTATAATTATTAAAAATTATCTTTTCATAAAAAATTATTAATAATTTTTTCCAGATAGCACAAGGCTATTAAAATATATGATTGTGACCAACCAGCCTGTATAACAGGAAAATTCGAAGATAAAAATGTTAATCATAAGTTTTTATTTTAAATTTTCATCAATTTTTTTAATAACAGCTTATTAAAATAAAATAATGTAAGGTTATTTTTTCTTATCTGTGGGTCATTTTTATGGAATTTTGAATCTGTAAGGTTTGCATTTCGTTCAAAAATTTCCTTCAGCCCAAATACAGTAAGCTTTCTTCAGCCATTAGATCAAAGCATAATTATATCTTTTAAAAAAATATTACATTACATTTACTTAAAAATATTATTTTTGAATCGTTATAGAAAAATTTATTTGTAAAAAAAGATTGCAAGATTTGCAAGGAACGAATAATGAAGCTTGTGATTCATCGCCTTTAACGATAAATTTCTTCATTTTATGAAAAATTATATTCTTAATCTTATATTCAATTAATTATTATTATTATTATTATACAGAAAATAAATAATTCGTTTGTGATATAATAAATATTTTATAATAAAATAAAAATTTGAAAACATGCATCGTATTCTTTTAACAATAACTTGACACGCCATAATGCTGTATAGTAGTTACACAAAAGTACTTCTTTAAAAAGAAAATAGAGACATTCTTATTTGTGAATACAATATAAACAGATGGGATTTCTCTATAAAGAAATAGTTTAGAGATTGTTGCGTAAATGGATTGCACAGAGATTACTATATTCTAAAAAACATCTGCTGAAACATTTTGTATTCATCCATCAAAAAGTAGTCCCAAGTTTGTATGTTACTATAAACCTAGGTTTTACAAATACAAAAAAAACATTTGATAAAGAAGAAAATAATGGAATTGCAGAAATAGCAAAATGGATGATATTTGAACGATCTATCCAATGCAATATACAAAATACATGCGAAATTCCATTTATTTATAAGAACAAACAAAAAACCGGTTGATATTTCATCCATTTATGTTATTTTTCAAAACATTTTATTCCGTTATGTTTTTCTAAAAATGTATGGAAGCAAAAGAAATGAAAATAACATTCCATTTTAATATTTTAAATTGTTAAAAAATAGCTTATAAAAACAACAATAAAATGTGAATCTTTACCATATTTTTTATTTTTTATTCTATAAATCTTTAAAAAAAATATTAAATGTATTAAAGTTCATAGTTCGAAAGACATTCGAAACCATCCTTAAAAAACGTCGAATAAGCACAAATAAGGATTGGATCTTTTTTAAGGATCAGACGATAATATTTCAAGTAAAATTTATATTTTAAAAATTTAATTTTTTAACAACTTATTTAAAAAAATCTTATAAAACAACAATAAAATCTCTACCTAAACTGAATCTTTACCATAATTTCTTTTCTTTATTCTATAAATCTTCGAAAAAAAAATTATTAAATGTAATAAAGTTCATAGTTCGTAAGACATTCGAAACCAACTTTAAAAAAAACGTCGAATAACCAGAAAAGAGAATCGGTAAAATTTCAGACGATATTATTTGAATTAAGATTTTTATTTTAAAGAATTTAATATTTTAAATTCTTGTTTAAAAAATGGTTTATAAAACAACAATAAAATCTCAACGTAAACTGAATCTTTACCATAAGTTTTCTTTATTCTATAAATATTTTAAAAAAAAATTACTAAATGTAATAAAGTTCATAGTTCGTAAGACATTCGAAACCATCCACTTAAAAATCGTCGAATAAGCAGAAAAGAGAATCGGTAAAATTTCAGACGATATTATTTGAATTAAGATTTTTATTTTAAAGAATTTAATATTTTAAATTCTTGTTTAAAAAATGGTTTATAAAACAACAATAAAATCTCAACGTAAACTGAATCTTTACCATAAGTTTTTCTTTATTCTATAAATATTTTTAAAAAAATTACTAAATGTAATAAAGTTCATAGTTCGTAAGACATTCGAAACCATCCACTTAAAAATCGCCCAATAAGCAGAAAAGAGAATCGGTAAAATTTCAGACGATATTATTTGAATTAAGATTTTTATTTTAAATTCTTGTTTAAAAAATGGTTTATAAAACAACAATAAAATCTCAACGTAAACTGAATCTTTACCATAAGTTTTTCTTTATTCTATAAATATTTTTAAAAAAAATTATTAAATGTAATAAAGTTCATAGTTCGTAAGACATTCGAAACCAACCTTAAAAAAAACGTCGAATAACCAGAAAAGAGAATCGGTAAAATTTCAGACGATATTATTTGAATTAAGATTTTTATTTTAAAGAATTTAATATTTTAAATTCTTGTTTAAAAAATGGTTTATAAAACAACAATAAAATCTCAACGTAAACTGAATCTTTACCATAAGTTTTTCTTTATTCTATAAATATTTAAAAAAAAAATTACTAAATGTAATAAAGTTCATAGTTCGTAAGACATTCGAAACCATCCACTTAAAAATCGTCGAATAACCAGAAAAGAGAATCGGTAAAATTTCAGACGATATTATTTGAATTAAGATTTTTATTTTAAAGAATTTAATATTTTAAATTCTTGTTTAAAAATGGTTTATAAAACAACAATAAAATCTCAACGTAAACTGAATCTTTACCATAAGTTTTTCTTTATTCTATAAATATTTTTAAAAAAAATTACTAAATGTAATAAAGTTCATAGTTCGTAAGACATTCGAAACCATCCACTTAAAAATCGTCGAATAAGCAGAAAAGAGAATCGGTAAAATTTCAGACGATATTATTTGAATTAAGATTTTTATTTTAAAGAATTTAATATTTTAAATTCTTGTTTAAAAAATGGTTTATAAAACAACAATAAAATCTCAACGTAAACTGAATCTTTACCATAAGTTTTTCTTTATTCTATAAATATTTTTTAAAAAAATTACTAAATGTAATAAAGTTCATAGTTCGTAAGACATTCGAAACCATCCACCTTAAAAATCGTCGAATAAGCAGAAAAGAGAATCGGTAAAATTTCAGACGATATTATTTGAATTAAGATTTTTATTTTAAAGAATTTAATATTTTAAATTCTTGTTTAAAAAATGGTTTATAAAACAACAATAAAATCTCAACGTAAACTGAATCTTTACCATAAGTTTTTCTTTATTCTATAAATATTTAAAAAAAAAATTATTAAATGTAATAAAGTTCATAGTTCGTAAGACATTCGAAACCAACCTTAAAAAAAACGTCGAATAACCAGAAAAGAGAATCGGTAAAATTTCAGACGATATTATTTGAATTAAGATTTTTATTTTAAAGAATTTAATATTTTAAATTCTTGTTTAAAAATGGTTTATAAAACAACAATAAAATCTCAACGTAAACTGAATCTTTACCATAAGTTTTTCTTTATTCTATAAATATTTTTTAAAAAAAAATTATTAAATGTAATAAAGTTCATAGTTCGTAAGACATTCGAAACCAACCTTAAAAAACGTCGAATAACCAGAAAAGAGAATCGGTAAAATTTCAGACGATATTATTTGAATTAAGATTTTTATTTTAAAGAATTTAATATTTTAAATTCTTGTTTAAAAAATGGTTTATAAAACAACAATAAAATCTCAACGTAAACTGAATCTTTACCATAAGTTTTTCTTTATTCTATAAATATTTTTAAAAAAAAAAATTACTAAATGTAATAAAGTTCATAGTTCGTAAGACATTCGAAACCATCCCTTAAAAATCGTCGAATAACCAGAAAAAGAGAATCGGTAAAATTTCAGACGATATTATTTGAATTAAGATTTTTATTTTAAAGAATTTAATATTTTAAATTCTTGTTTAAAAATGGTTTATAAAACAACAATAAAATCTCAACGTAAACTGAATCTTTACCATAAGTTTTTCTTTATTCTTTAAATATTTTTAAAAAAAATTACTAAATGTAATAAAGTTCATAGTTCGTAAGACATTCGAAACCATCCACTTAAAAATCGTCGAATAAGCAGAAAAGAGGATTGGTAAAATTTCAGACGATATTATTTCAAGTAAAATTAAATGATAAAGAAATAAAGTGATATTTGCATTTTCTCTTTTGGTATCATCTATCGTTTGCAGAAAATTGCTTCCAATTTCAAATTTTATTTTAAAACTATTATTTCTTCCATCAGTGAATTTACGTATTTAAATCTAGAAATTGAATTCAATTATTTTAACAAGAAAAATGAATACAGTGAAAAATAAAACATGTTTTTCTTCCAAATAAAAAATTGGCTGTATAATGAATTTAGAAAATTGATACATGTTACCTTTTTTTGTGTGTATTACTTAAATTCGTGATCCGATATACATTTATTTTTAAGTTATTTTTTTAAAATTATTCAAATTTCTTTATTCTTTTTTTAAATTATTCTACAATAAAAATAAATAAGTTTTTATTTTAACGAACATAGGATTTTATAATTGTATACTACAGTTTTAAATAAAAATTTAACGTGAAAAATTAATTTTCATTTATTCTTCTTTTGGCTTTAGGG
This sequence comes from Caerostris darwini, assembly GCA_021605075.1. Lineage (NCBI taxonomy): Eukaryota > Metazoa > Arthropoda > Arachnida > Araneae > Araneidae > Caerostris > Caerostris darwini. The sequence continues at coordinate 43,978 of BPLQ01005025.1, forward strand.
GGAAATAAATATTTATACATTTTTTAAATTAATATATTTCGAACATTGTTTTAAATCTTAAAAAATACTCTGTGTAAAGCAAAGCAGCAAAATGAAACCTTTCATGAGAAAAAGGCAATACAATTCTTTTACTTTCTTGTCAGATGACTTGAATAAATTTTCACAAAGATATGAATTCTTTCAAACTAATAGTTTAGTAAACATTTTTGATACAAAAAATTTAATACTAGTATACAAGAAAAAAAAAGTTATTTTATTTTATTATTATTTTTATTTCGTGAAATACAAATGTTATGTCTAAGTTAAAAATATTAAAAGTAATAAAAGTCATTAAATGTCAATGATCGTTGAATGCATAATCTTTAATTGCCTACCCACTGGCAAGAACGCCCCTTCTGGCGTTCAGGGGAAATGGTTAGTTGGCCTATAGACTCTCATTTGTAGTGGAAATGTATTTCACGCACCCTGCGCGTAGCCGAGTTTCGGTTTTCGGCTTGAAGTGGAGTCCTTCCACGAATCTATAATTATTTGTCTTTAAATGTGTTAAATATTGTATATTTCTAATTGTACGTGAGTGGTGTTTATGCATGTGTAAATAAAGTTGTGAGTTCTCAAACTTGTGTCTCAAGTCTCAACCCAACTCATCCAGTTACAAAACAGCTAGATTACCTACACTTTAATTATTTTCAAGTGGTGCAATTATAAACAAATCCATTTGTAAAAAATATAAAGAAGATTGTTGAAATTTTTTTTTATGATATGCCCGGATGTTTTTAAATTATATAACATTAAATGTCAATGATCGTTGAAAGCATAATCTTTAATTGTAACCTCTTATCCACTGGCAAGAACGCCCCTTTTGGTTTTCAGGAGAAATGGTCAGTTGGCCTACAAACTCTCAACCGGAGAGGAACTATATTTCGCGCCCCCTGTGCGTAGCCAAGTTTCAGGTTTTCGGCTTAAATTGTAATACTCGTTTTTTGTATTACCAATATTATAAAATACCCTGAATTATATGAATCATATTCAAGGTTGTTAATTTTAATAAAATAGTATATAAATTGATAATTAAAAACAAAAATAAATAAAATTATTCTTCATTTCCTTATAATTATTAAATATAGAAAATTAAATGCACAATTAAATAATTAAAGCACAGATATTCAAAAGCTAGTTAATGCGGCAAGAAATATGTATATAAACACAAGTTCCTCTCATTACATGTAGCCTATACAATACAGCTGTTAGCGTAAAAATAAGAATCTAATTGGCAGAAATAAGTGAAAAATACTCACTTACAGAACAGAACCCACTCTTTGTGTTGTCAAACTAATTAACTGCGCCAGAATACTTCTTAAAAAAAGACGAATTGCACAACAATCTTTAATTGCAACACACTTCAAAAAGGAAAAATTATTTTTCATCTTTCGTACCATTAACTTTAAGAAAAGAGTATTTATTCTGTTTGCGCAGAAGAGGCATCAATGGCGTAGGATTTTGTCAAAACAATGGAAATTTATCAGAAGAAAAATTTATTTTGTAAGCGAATAAGCTTGTTTGTTAACAATAATCATTCTGCGTAAACAAACTAGGAAAACATCTCATGAAATATTAGATAGCAAGAGTTTATCATACAAAAATTGCAAAGAAAAAAATATCATTAATTCTTAATTAACAAAATGTCAGAAGAGATTGTTATTGGATATTATGCTACGGCAAAAAATTCGGTACAAGAATGGCATCTTTATTTATACTTCAGTAACTAACAAAACATTAGTTGATAGGTTAGAAATTTTATTTATGCATGTAAATAATTGTTTAATCTTAATTGTTTAGAATTTAGAATTTGTTGTTTAGAATTTATAGTTTATATTGTTCGCAATATTTCATTTGGTATGATAAAAGTTTGTTTCTGAAAAAACATTATCACTAAAACAAGCAAAATATTAAAATATCGCAAACATGGTGACAAATATGACGATACTGATAAGGTATTTAGAAAAAAAAATCTAAACATTATAACTACTACATTTTAGCAGAAAATTGTCAATGATTCTAGATTTTGTTTGCTTTGTCATTCTACAGTCATTAGAGAGTTTTTGCATACCGTAAGTTAGTTACCGTAGGACGTCCGTTAGCTTTTTCTCCCTAGCGCGCATGCTCAGTTTCCTATGAGCATGCGCGCTAGGGAGAAAAAGCTAACGAACGTCCTACGGTAACTACCGTACGGTATGCAAAAACTCTCTACTGTGTGAACACTTTTGGCTAATTAGACCGGGACCTACAGTTTAAAGTGGATTCCGACTCACACACAAACATCCATGCCACTGCCATGATTCGACCCTGAAGCCTGCGGTACCAAAGGCCAGAGCGTTAGTCAATTTAGCTGAAACTTTGAGAGATTTGAAACAACAACAATCATCAAGATCAATGGGCTATACTACTGAGCCATTACTTGGCGATGTTTCATCATTTTGTTTAATATAGTGCATAATTTAAATGAGTTATTTAGAAAAGAAAAAAAATCCATTCATCACAACAAATCCAATTCTGAAAATATATTAAACTATAAAGAACAACAAATTATATCGATCAATTAAAACTAAACAATAATTAAATAAAAGAATGTTTCATTAAATAGCCTAATCTTTCAAAAAAAAAAAACCTATAAAAGCTATACATTTATCTTGGTTTTGGAAAACCAATTTAATACAAACAAGGTCCATAATAACAAAATATCCCATTCCATTGCAATAAATGGAACATTTTGTAAAACGAAATACGATTACTGCTATTTGCATTTGTACCTATAAAACTACTTCTATTTATAAATAACATTATCCATTTAAAAAAAATAATGTTCTTTTAAAACAATGGTTACAATAATTGGAACTGCTTTCATTATTTGGGAAATAAAAGTAATTGCATATTAAAGTAATTGCATAAAATAGTTCATTGTGGCAATCATTAAGAATGGCTTAAATTCACTAGATATTCTTAACGCTACTGAATTATAGCATCAATTTAATTCACACGATTAAACATGGCGGAATAAAAGTTATAGCTATTTATATTTTGTTGAAATCGTTTTTTTTAAGTTTATTGATTATTTGAACGTAATAAATATTTAGATATCATAAAACTGAATTTAAAATATTCCAAACATTTTTTTAATTTGATTTCAATTATGATTTTAAAAAATTGATATAAATATCTCAATTGATTGCTTAGTATTCAAGCATTCTAATTAAAATTTTTCATCAGAAAATTTTTCAAAAAGAATGAGATACTATTTTTTAATTATTCAAAAAATTGTAAGATTTATACTAGATTAAATCATGCAAGGATAAAAAAAATAATTCTCTATAACATTAAAAAAGATTCAGAGATAATTTTTTAATTTTACTTGATATTAAAGAGTAATACTAGATATACAATGGCTTTAAAATTAAAAATCATTAAAAATACTTTCAATATATTTGTAGTTATACGTACTTAAGAATGATTAAAATTGCAAAAAAACGCAGTTTAAAATAAATAAAAAGCTTTTTCTGGAACGTAATACATCAAATATTTAAAAAAATTAATTAATTTAAAAATAATTTAAGTAATTAATTTAAAAATTAGTTAATTTAAAAATAATTTTATTAATTTAAAAAAATTAATATTAAATTAATTTAAAAAATTATAGTTTAACGAAATTTATATTTCATTTTTTTAATCATACTAATAAAAAAGACAATATAAATAAGTAATAAAACATTGCATTAAAGTTACTTATAAAAATAAAAATTATTAAAATCTTTCAACTATTCTGAAATCAATGCATTAAACTGCTGCCAAAAGAAGCACAAAAATGAATTTAAATATCGTTTGCTTTCCTAATGAATTCCTAAAACAATGGATTTTCATTTTTAAAAATAAAATTAACAAAAATTAAAACATTAAATATTTACGATGAAAGTCTTAGTATAAATTAGAATTTATTTGTCGTAAAAATAATTACCTTTACGGAGATTTTTTTTTCCATTAATAATCATGATTGTTTTAGTAGATAGGAAAATAATAAAATGTCAAGATTAAAACGAAAACATTCACGAAAGAATAATTAAGATTTAAAAAAAAAATCGTTTGAAATTAAAATTTTCGTTCCGCTGCCAACCGATAATGAGAAATAAAAATAAATACGACCGGATAATTTCTTCGGAAAATTAATCAACTTCATATTCACGATCTAGTTGAAAGGCCTTCTAAAAGGTTGAGATTTAAATATGGAAGAATAGACAAGCGCATTGAAGTGAAGTGAAATGAGATCAGATGAGATTGAAGTGGAAATGAAGACGAAATGGAATTTCGCAGCTGCTCTTTAATAATGAAATGGGAAAAATTTTCCAATCTGCGCTTTCATTGTCAAACTGCCGTAGATCGAAAATAAAAGATTTTAGGTTGTTAATTGTAAAGAATTATTTTTCAGCATATTTCTACAAGTTTATTTTGAAGTTTAACAGATAAAAAAACAGTAATTCAAATTCGATTAAGATAATGTTTTTTCTATTTATTTTAAATATTCACAAGAAAATTATTAAAATGGATTTTAATGCAGAAATTAGACAAATAATCAAATTTTTGACAAATTTCAATTTTTTTTACTAAACAATTATTAATAGTAGTTTTATATAATGCTCTATTTAAATAACGCTGCCAGATGATAAATTTATAACAAAGCATTATTTATGCACTCCTCAGATTTGGCTTACAAGTTATATTTATAATTCTACTACATATGTTCAAAATGTCTATACATTTCTCACATAAGATTTTAACAGAACTAGTATTTTCGGATTACTATCACTCACAGTCATGAGTGAAGTCGAAAGTATATATTGTAATCGTGCTTCCTCCAACACACTGGCAAGAACATGTGGCTTCAGGAGAAATAGTCAGTAGGCCTCGAGATTCTCACCCGAGAGAAAGTACAGCGCAACCTGCTCTTCCCGATTAGTTGGCCTACAGACTCTTACCTGGAGAAATATCAGTTATTATATTTAGAGAGATATTAGTTATTATATTTAGAGAGTTATTCTCTCGGGGTTATTATTACAGTTATATTTCGTGCACCCTGCGCGTATCGAAGTTTCAGGTTTTTGGCTTAGAAAAGGAATCCTTCTGCGAATCTATAATTATCTGACTTTAAATGTGTAAATATTGTACGTCTTTAATTGCATGTATGTGCTTTTGTGGTATGCCAATAAATCTGCGAGTTCTCAACCTGCGCCTCAAGTATTTCAACCCAACCACACCCAATTATGATCTGGTTGCCCAATCCTGCACACTACAACATATATTTGCAGGACCTAACTTTTTAAATGTCAATTTTAGATTTCTCAACTCTCACAAATTGTTTTTTTTAGACATTATAACCAACTAAATGACGCATCCCAAAAATACCCATTAATTGTACGGAAAAATGAAACTGGATAACGAACCAAGGTATAGTTCCCAATTTACAAAAAAAGAGTCCAGTGAACCACTGATCAAATCACAACTCATTACTTGCAGCACCGGGACTCTTTTATTTCACTTATTTTAATAGAACCCACTGCACACAAGACACTCTGGGACTTTGTATAAAGGTCGCCTATAAAGACTTTATTCGCTTAATCACCGGTAAACGATGCTTTGATCGGTGAGAGAGTCGGGTAGCCCTTATCTTTAAAAGAAAAAAAAAAAAGGGGGGGCTATTCTTTTTTTAACAAAGGGAGGGGGGAAAATCGCTTCGTTTGCCACATTTGAGAAGGGAACGTGACAAAAACCCGGTTTTGTATAAAGCGTGTCGGGGTATAATTTGCCTTAACCACAGACTTTCATAAGATGCGATTAAATAGTAACGGAAATTAAGTCAGAATGGCTGAGGTTTTAAATTTTAAAAATTGTTGATTTCTGAATCAATTTCAGTGCATGACATATGCTTTCAGCTCTATGTATTTAATATAATTCATTGAATAATTAAACATTTTAATATATTTAGTAATTTACTTAGAAAAAAAAAATTTTTATAAAGTTTTATTAGGAAAATTAAAATCATTTAAATCTGTTGAAATAATTTTTTGTGAACATCTAATGGCCTTTTATCACAAGTGTATTAGATTTATTACTTCCCAAATGCAAAATATTTAATACCTCACAAGTGCGAAATATTTAATATCTCATAAGTGCATATGAATGGAAAACATTTAATACCTTACAAATGCATATAATACGGGTTGCAAAATATTTAAATCTCGCAAGTGCATGCAAGTGCAAAATATTTAATACCTCAAATACGAAATGCATACGAAAGCAAAATATTTAATGCTTCACAAGTGCATGCAACAACAAAATATTGCGCATGCAACAACTCACAAGCGCATGCAAGTGCAATATATTTAATGACTTACAAGTGCACACGAATGCAATATATTTAATACTTCACAAGTGCGTACGAATGCAATATATTTAATACTTCACAAGTGCATACGAATGCAAAATATTTAATAATTTACAAGTGCATACGAATGCAAAATATTTAATACCTCAGATATGAATTTATAATAAATGTATTAAAATTAATACTTTCACAATACTATATTTCACAAGTGCTTAGTAAATTAGAGCATTACAAATGCATTACATTTAACACTTCACAAGTGCATTAATGCATTACAAATATATCCTATTTAATATTTCTACTTAAAAAAAAGTAATTAGATTATAATATAGTCAAAAAAAACAATTTTTTCTTTCACACAATATATTATGAAAACTAAATATTTACAAAATATATATATAATTTAACATTTCACCCGACTCGTGGCTCAGTAGTAACTAGCCACCATACAATTCTTAGGTTCGAATCCATAGAGAGCGGTTGTTGCAGTCACTGCTTTAAGAAATAAGATGAATCGATTATACTAATATGGATGAAGTGCCTTGCACCATCAGTTAAATTAAGCGGCGGGAAGTTTCCTGTTCATAAGTTAAAAATATTTAGTTTCTCCCATAAGACACGCACGTATTTCTCCCACAAGATAAAGTGGTCTGGTGTACAATTGGCTAGCGCTCTAGCCTTTGTAAAGTGGATTCCGAACCACTTCTTAGTGGTTCTGAATCCACTTTAAACTGTAGGTCCTGATCTGATTATGCACAAGATGACCGTAGAGCGATAAACCAAATCCACAAGTCCTCCCAGTATGCAATGTTACAAAACATGTTATAGAACAAACAAACAAAAACAAAAAAAAAAAAAAAAAAAAAGAAAGAAACAAGACATCCACATTTCATTCTAATATATTAAGTGGAACAAAAAAGAAAACAATCGATAAACACAAATTGGTAAGATAAAAAAAATAAAATCTAAAACCATTCATTAACAAGACAGTTAATTTCAGCTGGACGCCCCTTTGAAGCGAACCGTAGCGTGAGACAAAAGACACGGTAATATTTTCCTCCATTCATCCAATCCTTTGCAAAGTCACGTACCGCTTCTCCAGAAGTTGACAATGGCGACCCACAAAATAAATCGTCTCTCTCCCCAACAGTTCGGTAATCCGCGGACACTCAAACTGCGTCGTCGCCAGACGCGTCTTTTTCGGCCATAAAGCGGCTTCAGGTCTCTAGTAGCTGGAAGTTATTTTAGAGATGAAACTCAATATCTCTCTCTTCGTGGTACATCTCGTATGAGTTCCCTTCGACAAGGTGGATTGAAAAATATATCATTTTGGGGTTAATAGGACGATGGGACAATGTCACGAACTGATCTAATGAAGTTTTTGTCTTTCGCAATAAAACACTTTATGTTTTAGTGGTTACGTTTACGTTTTAGTAAGATAAAAAATTTAACTAATTTGTAATAATTGTACGTAATTGTTTAAAAAGGGGCCTGACGGCCGAGTGACTAACGTTCCGACTCTCGGTGCGAGTTCGAGTACCGGCATGGCCTTGGAAATGTAAACTCGCTGGATAGCGTATTCAGCAACTCATTATCCGCCTTCATGGAATAGTGCGTTGCATTTCTTTAAAAGTGCCATGAATGATACGGCAACACTGATTCTGAAAAGAGAGCATTAAGATGTGAGTGGAAGTTGCCGAGTTGAATGTTCAAGTCGTCAGATTCATAAAAAGCCCCATAGCACAATGAGATCCTAAAGAAAACACCTTCATCAGAAAAGTTTGGCTGCTGATTTTTTTTACTATTTCACTAATGCTATTTGAGCCTGATGGTCAAGTGACTAGCGCTCTGGCACTCGGTGCCACAAGTTTCGGGTTCGCGTCCCGGCGGTGCAATGGTTATTTGTAGTGGCTCGAATTCCACTTTAAACCGTAGGTCCCGGTCTAATATGACTGTAGAACGTTGGGCTGCCAGTCTACCCCTTAAAAAGATTATATCCCCTTTCTCGAAATCCGAAAGTAGGCAATGAAGAAGTTACGATTATAATGGTTCAGATTTTGTCCGCGCATTTAAGGTTTATAGTGGCAATTCTCAAACTGAAGACTGAAAAGGAATCAATTGGTAAATAATAGTAATTAACCTAAAATTTCAACTAAGTCCAGTTTCCCCCCCCCCCTTCTAAATAATGCTGATCATACTTTAGATGGCCTATTATTTTAATTAATAGGCTTATTTAATCTATATTTCCTTTATTGGCTAGTAAAACTAATTTCTGTAATGTTGTCAGTTTAACTTAAATTGATGTTAATTTACTATTTATTAAAATAGTTTTTCATTGTGTTTTATGTTAAGTTTTACTAATAATTTTTAAACAAAAAAACACTGATAAATCGATTTAAACAAATATATTATTAAGAGGACAAAATTTTTTTTTAACTAATAAATGGATTAATGGAGCTAAATATTTTTAAATAATAATTGTATTAATGGCAATAAATATTTTTAAATAATAAATGCATTAATGACAAAAAAATGTTTCTGATATTTCTTGCCTTGATTTGTACATATATTATATATAAAAATATTGCCAAATATTTACATTAAAAAGTAGGGAAAAAATACCTTTTTCTGTGAAACTTAAAAATTGATAACTACGATTTCCCATTTTTTGATTAAATAATTGTTTTTCAAAAAATTTACTTACTATAACTACATGTAACGCGTCATTATTAAGCAAAGTTTTTAAAATATTTCACGCATTGGAAAAGTAATCATTTTGGACTGACGTTGCATCGCAGCATTTTGTACGTCGTATAAAAATAAATAGTATTTCCATTTTTATTTTTATTCCCATAACTAAACTCTTTCCAATGCAAAAATTTAATTTCATTCATTTTTTTCAAGTGCAAAAAGATTTGTTGCTTAATGCGTTTAAAAAAGAAAAATATAGTAATTATTATTATTACAATCATTATGAGAGATAACGACTTTTCAAACTTTTTGCTTGAAGGAACCGATAAAAATTTTTTAAAAAAACATGCACATAAACTATTAAAAAAAATTACAAAAAAATTATGACTGAAAAACTTTTCTCAGCCACCTCGTAGAGAAAAAAATTATTATATCATATTATACAAGTAATGATACGCCTACTATACAAGGCGAAAGTTAAACTAACGCGAGTAAATGACCGAACTAATCGAGAATTACAGGGCTGATAGGATCAATCACGGTTTATGAGAAGCTTAATCGTTGTTTACAGGTAATAAAACAGCAGATTGAAATTAGATAATCAATAATGTTGTTTCGCATCTTGTTTATTTATCCTCTAGACGAAATGATGAAACTCGATATCGACGTATTCAAATGTAGTCAATATTCCCTACTAAAATGTATATTACAATGTAGATGTCCAAGTATACATTCTAATTTATTTGGATATACTAATAAAGCATTGATAAATATTATTGTATCTACCATACTATATTGATAAATCTACTTATGTTATACTAAATTTATAAATATAATATTAATGAATCTTATAATATATTAAATTGATCAATGATAATGAATCTACTTTATACTATACTGATAAATATTAATGAATCTACTTATTCTATACTATATTGATAAATATTAATGAATCTACTTATTCTATACTATATTGATAAATATTAATGAATCTACTTATTATATACTATATTGCTAAATATTAATGAATCTACTTATTATATACTATATTGATAAATATTAATGAATCTATACTTATTCTATACTATACTATATTTGATAAATATTAATGAATCTAATCTACTTATTCTATATATATTGATAAATATTAATGAATCTACTTATTCTATACTATATTGATAAATATTAATGAATCTACTTATTCTATACTATATTGATAAATATTAATGAATCTACTTATTCTATACTATATTGATAAATATTAATGAATCTACTTATTCTATACTATATTGATAAATATTAATGAATCTACTTATTCTATACTATATTGATAAATATTAATGAATCTACTTATTCTATACTATATTGATAAATATTAATGAATCTACTTATTCTATATCATAAATATTTAATATCTACTTATTCTATACTATATTGATAAATATTTGAATCTACTTATTCTATAATATTGATAAATATTAATGAATCTACTTATTCTATACTATATTGATAAATATTAATGAATCTACTTATTCTATACTATATTGATAAATATTAATGAATCTACTTATTCTATACTATATTGATAAATATTAATGAATCTACTTATTCTATACTATATTGATAAATATTAATGAATTTACTTATGCTATACTAAATGGATAAATATTAAAGGTTTGATCTTTAATGGGTTAAAATTCAATCCTCAAAAATAAAACTGAATAATATCAAACTATATGATATACCTATATCAATACTAATAAAAACGATGAAATATTAATATATTAAGTAAGATGAAGACAGCCTAGTAATTTAAATAAATATTGTAATAATTTTAATAATATACTTAGTTTTGTATTATTATTTTTCTAGTTTTATTTCTAAAACCAAAAACATATTAAAAACAGATTTAAATAGGCGATATAACTACATTATTTCGTCGTGAATCAGTACTTAAAAATATGCAACTCAACTCATAATGTTCACAGCTTTTAAATTTATCATTTTTCTAATTTTTTTAAAAAATTGTTCTTACAGAAATTTCATATTAATTCAATCAGAATTTTTTTTTATATTTTCAAAATCAATCCATATCAAATAACCAAATGGTTAAACTCTTAAATTTCATTGTGATTAAATCACAGAATAGCAAAATTTAAAAATGAATGGCGAATCTTTAATCAACAATCCAGCAATTTAGAAAAATGACGTTAGAAAAAATTTGCTCTTAAAGAAATCTCATATTAATTCAATGAACAATAATGTATATTAAAAATAAATCCATATTAAATAACCCAATGGTTCAATTCCTACTTTTCATAGCGACTAAATCACGAAATATCAATACTCAAAATCAATGGCAAATCTTTAACCAGCAATCAAGCAATTTAGAAAAATGACTTGTCAAAAAACTTTGCTCTTAAAGAAATTTTATATTAATTCAATAAACAACGCTTCTGTATGATCAAAATCAATTCATATCAAATAACAAAATGGTTCAATTCCTACTTTTCATAGTGACTAAATCACGAAATAGCAAATGAATGGCAAATATTTAATCAAGCCATTTAGAAAAATTACTCGTTAAAAAAAATTTGCCCTTACGGAAATTTCATATTAATTCAATCAGCAATTATTTTATATCATCAATATCAATTCACATCAAATAACCAAATATAATTCCTACTTTTCATAGCGACTAAATCACGAAATAGCAATACTAAAAATCAATGGTTAAATATTTAATCAACACTCAAGGAATTATAGAATTTTATTTAAACCGACGAGAATGCTTAGAAATCTCATCACACTTCAATTGCTTAATGCTTTCGCCCATCAATAGATACGATGCAGCCTTCTATGGGGCCAAATCGGATGTACTGCTCCGCTGAGCATTAGAGCACCGGATTTGTCAGCCATCCCGCTAGATCAATGTCGTCAATCTATTTTTAGACCTTAATGGCGGACAGAATTCAACTAGTCTCTGCACGCTATTGCAAATGCATCCGTCAATCTGATATAGAAAATTTAATGTTTGTTTTCATCGATGCAACGCCATATAATTATTGTTTGTGTTATATTTTTTTTTCTCTTTAATTATGAGACATATTAATACTGATAGATTTTTTTCCTCATGAATCAATTTCAATCTTTATCAATCCATCATTTCTAGTCTAATACATAACCGGAAATCATTCATAACATTTTCCAGAATCCCAATTTTTCGATTTTTATCGATATTTTTATCACAGTTACTACACAAAATAAGGAAAATCATCATAATATGATATAAATAATATATATAGAAGTAGTTATATAGATATATATGGATATATATTATTCGTCTTTATTAATAAATAAAATGCTTAAAAATGCACAATAAAGTGTGTTAAAAAATGCATTTAAATCTTAAGAATGCAAGCCCTATTTTTTAATTCCTTCTATTAGCTCACACTCTCCCTATATATATCTTGTTCAAATTTTCAGTCGTTCATAAAATACCTTTTATTCATCCACTCAAGTTCAAATGCATTTTTTTTGAACTTGTAGTGGATGACACTGGATGTTAATGCAGTTTTTTCAAATAATAATTCAGTAATTAAATTTAATGAATTAATTATAGTTTTTTTGTTAGATTTAAGTTGCCTATATCTACCAATAGATGGCGCCAGATAAAGTTAAAAAAATGAATGAACATTATTTATAAAGGACTTTCGGCAATAGAGTGAAAAAAAGGTAGGAATTGACTTTAAAAAAAATATTTTATGTTACTTGTTTTTGTTTCATTTCTGAATTGAAGTAATACATCCTTTAACAAATAATAAAATAAAACTAATTAACAAAAACATCCGTACCCATGACGTAGTGGTTATCACATCCGCCTAACACGCGGAAGCTACCACGTACGAGACCTGGTGGATGCAAAAGATAAATATGTTGGGGCCTCATGGCCGAGTGACTAGCGCAGTGGCGCTCGGTACCACAGGGTTCGATATCGAGTCCTGTGTTTGCCATGTAAATTTGTAGTGGTTCGGAATCCATTTTAAACCCTAGGTCCCTGTCTAATATAACTGTAGATCATTGGACGTAAGGCTGACAGCCCTGTCCCGTAAAAAGAAAATATCTCCTGTCTCAAAATCTCCCAGTGAGCAGAAAACCTTGGACCACCATGGAGCTGTTGCACCAATGAAGAACTTACAAGAATTTTTTTATTATTTCACACTCTAATACCTCAGTGAAACCCAATACTCTACATTACCTTCTCTAAAAAAATGGTCTTTAACAGTTGCTTCTATATCTACATATTGCATAACTTCAACTGCTTAAAAAGGAAACAGAAAGAAAAAGAATTTTCAGATGCTGTTGCAATAAAATTTTTAAAACTCGAAAACGTTTTATAAGCAAAGTAAAAATATGTACAACAACCAGCCTAACAAATACTTAAGTTTGCAAATGTATGTATGTACATCAGGAAACCACGTAAAAATTAAAAAAGTTTACGGTTTCGTGTTTAAAAATCCACTATTAAGCACTTAAATTATTTAAGTCCACAGCCGACTAGAATTTTTTTAGAATTCTTTATAAAAGTACTCAAGAAAAACTTAATCTACTTTTGCATATCACTACGTTTTCCTAATGGGTCTGATGCGTCTTTTAAAACCATTCGTAAAAGACATACATTAATATATCGCGCATACTTTAATCGCTTAAAAAGGAAACAGAAAGAAATCAAAAATTTTCAGCTGTTGTTCCAATACAATTTTTAAAACTCAAAAGCATTTTATACGTAAAATAAAAATATGTACAACAACCTGTCTACCTAATACGAAAAATAGCAAATGTATATACAGCAGAAAATCAAGTAAAAATTAAAAAGCTTTTTTTAACTAATTTTAGACACGAAACCATAAACACTCAAATCATTTAAATCCACAGCCGTCTAGATATTTTTTAGAATTCTTTATAAAAGTACTCCAGAAAAACTTAATATATATGTCTTGATTTTATTCTTAAGTTAAAGTCTGCTCAACGGGTTAGACGGTTGGAATTAACATATTTCTGAAATGGAATTTTGAAGTTATTCATCGATATTTGGGAGCCCTATCGAAGCCCGGATCGATACTGGCGCACGCGATACAGCCATCAGAAGACCATTTCTCATAAGAGAATCCACTGCAGTACTCCGCACCCGTGCTTAAGCAGGGGAGCACACTTTATCTTTAAGAATAAGACATGGAACAATTTAGTTAAAGGAAATGCTCCGATTTCTATTTTGAGGGCAAATTACTTCCCCAGAACTATTACTTTTGTGCTAACAGAAGTACAGCATCAAATTACTGTGCCTATAAAAGAAGCTGATAAAAATCGTAGAATAAAATGCGATCTAACTGTATGGAAACTTTAAAGAAATCAAAGATTTATAAATAGAAGTACAAATGTTCAATAAATGCAATATGTTGTTGTTCTAATGCAGCTGGAAATACAGAGACAGTTAATGTTCATGTCATAAGCAAAGGCTGCACCCCTGTTACTCATTTGGTACTATCCTACCAGCTCGAAGATATGCTATGAACGCGACTAACACTACCCCATAACGCTCATATTAGAGCGGGACCTTCGGTTTAATGTGGATTCTGAACCACTGCAAACATCCTTGGCACCGCCGGGACTCAAACCCTAAACCTGTGGCACCGAGGGCTACAGCACTAGTCACTCGATCTCCAATAAATGCCATATAGTACATTAGTACTAAAACATTACGATTGAAATTTTTAGAAGTCTTACTATTATAGTAAGTTTTTTTTTTTTTTGTTGTTGTTATTCTAATGCAGCTGGCAAACACTTAGACAGCTTGGTCTTGTGTACCTTAAGGCAAGCGCTGCACAGACGTTACTCACTTTGCATTACCCAAAGGGCACGTGTAACTTGAAGATAAGCCACGGACGCGGAGTAAAAATGCCCCCGCAACATTCTACGATCCTATTAGGAGCGGGACCTAGAGTTTAAAGTGGATTCTGTACCACTGCAAACATCCATGGCACCGCCGATACTCAAACCCGAAACCTGTGGCACCGAGGGCCACAGCACTAGTCACTCGATCTCCAATAAATACAATGTAGTACATTAGTAATAGAACATTACGATTGAAATTCTTAGAAGTCTTATTATTATAGTAAGCTATTGACTGGCAGAATTTTTTTAGACATCGAATGATATAGCACGATGACTTCATATTTAATGCATTGATCAAAACTTCCCAAACAATTTCATTTTAATCCTCAACAACTTTCTAGGTAACAGAAGATTCAATGTCTGCATACAAGAAGTTTTAAAATTACAGATATATATCCAGGGTATTGTTTTGGGGCCTATTTTATAAGCAATGCACATCTACTGTTTCCACGGTTCATCTCTAACCAGGCCTTGTTGATCGTCTTACGCATGGGCTGCCTTAATGCATCGACCTAATAATAATCACATAATTTCATCTCTTCAAAACTTACCTAATATGCTTGAAAAATGGATAACTAAATAGAGAATTCCTGTAAACACAGTAAAATTGAATGCAATTGATTCTTGATAATTGGCCAAAAGAAGACATACCATCGAAAAAATCAAATTATCATCACCGATGCATCCATTCGATAAATAAGGGAAATCACGTTTTTCGTAACAACTTTAACATAGAAGATGTGGAAATATATCACATAATTACCCAGAAAATATTTCACGTGCATCATAAATCGGACTACCTCAGCAAACAAGTCCCATTCGTTCACATTAGCATGGATGTTTGTGAGTGGTTCGGTCTAATTAGCCTAAAGTGAGCACAAAATAACCGTAGAGCAACAAACAAAAACCTCAAAAGAAACGTGGAGGTTTTTTCATCCATTTCAATTTATATATTAATAGAAATTCAGAGATCCAGGAAATATTAGAAAAATTATAAATATACCAAATGATTTTATACAGCCTTTGAGGTTTAATGGTTAATTATGTATGTAAAGACTTCATACACTAAAGAGCATATAAGTTCTTTTCATTTTCAAAACTGCAGAGATCACAGATCTCACTCACTCTATCTTACACAGATTTTGTCATACCATCTTGGGAGAATTTTATAGCTAAATTTCTTTACAGAATAGGATGCTATGTAGTCTAATATCAACGAAGCAACGTTAGATCGTGTTTGTAAGGAAAATAATAACTTTTGAGAAACTATGTGTCCTTTCTTCGCATTGTTGTCAAGATATTGCCAACCATACATCTTCAACTTTTCTTATTTTTATTTTCTGTCGAAACAATTTTGTACCAAGCCCAAAATTCAAATTAACATATTGTATGTGTTGTTGTTGTGTCTAATCCTCGGTGTCCGGCATTGAGGGACGGACATCCCATGAGTAGTCTATTCATGGAAGGGGGGAAACGGGGAAGCTTCAGTTGTAATGGAGCACCCGTAGGTAGAAGTCTGACTTGGATCAGTAATTTGTTAGATAATATTCATTCACATCTTCAAAAAGAAAAGTGGGGATTTTTTTCTCCATTTAATTTTATGTTAATAGAAATTCAGAGACCTAGGAAATATTAGAAAATTATAAATATACTAAATCAAGTTATATTTGAAATACATAGTCATTGAGGCTTAATTATCTACATAAAGATTTCATACATTAAAGAACATATAAAATTTTTTCAATTTTTCAAAACTGCAATTCCATTCCATAAGATATTTTAAATTTTCAAAATGGAATTTCATGTTATACAGATTTTGTCATACCATCTTGGAGGATTTTATGGTAGAATTTCTTTACAGAATAGGATACTATGCATTAACAAAGCTATGCTAGATCGTGTTTGTAAGAAAAATAATAACTTTTGACAAATGAGTTCTTCCTAGTGTGAAGATATTGCAATTCATAAATTTCCATTGTGTTTAAAATTATATTTTTCAGTCGGAACAATTTTAAACCAAGCCTAAATGCATACAGATATTTAACAGTGTCGCTGAAAATTAAACCCCACAAAAGCTAGTTATAGAAAAATGGTAACAACGAAAGCATCTAAATCCGTCAGAATATGCAAGAAACAAAAAACACATGGAACTGCATCACAATATCATTTTGCTGTACCAATAAAAGTAGAAGAGAGAGGGTGGGGGGTGGGGGGGGGGTGTATGGAACATCTCGAACGGAAATTAAGAATGTTTCATTCCAGATTACGATGTGAATGGAAGGAGGAAATCACGTCTCCTGCATACGCTTTTCAAAAAGGACAGCGCCTAAATGGTTTCTCTTTGTAGAGTTGTGGAAGAAACCTTACAAGGAGCAAATAAGGAAAAAGAGAGATTCCCTGTCGAGGAACACATCCGATTTTTATTGCTTTTCAGATGAGACATTGATTAAGTAAGGAATGGAATTCTGAACGCCTTTTAGAATCGTTCATAAAAGATGCACCGACACTAAAAATTCATTCGCTTCAAAAATGGAAAAAGCACTTTCAGAAAATTGCTTCAGGATACGAATTGAAAAGAGTGGATAATTGCTAAATATGCAGCAAATAACAGTTTTTTTTTTTTTTCGCTGATAGGGAATGGCTAATAAGAAACTGTTATTAAATAAGGGTAGGCCGTAAAAACATCTACATGAATTCTTACTAATTTTCAAACCATTGGTAAGAGATAGATTGATGTACAGTATAATTGTTAAATATGCTGCAATACAATTTCATACATCAAAGGGCATATAAGATCGTTTCATTTTTCAAAACTGCAGGAAGTTCCATCTTACACAAATTTAGTCATAATATCTTGCAGGATTTTATGGCCAAATTTCTTTACAGAATAAGATGCTATGCTGTCTAATATTAAAAAAGCAGATTTAGACAGTGGTAGTAAGGAAAAGAATCACTTTTGACAAACTACGAGTTCTTTGTTCTCATTGTTGTGAAAGATATTGCCAACCATAGATCTTCAAAATTGCTTTTATTTTTATTTTCAGTCGGAACAGTTTTATACCAGGCCTAAAAGTATACATTTAAGCTAATATGTCAGTGTCGCTGAAGAGATTAAACCGCACAATACGGGAAAAAGGAACATAGTGCAGAAAAATTGCTAACAAAGATGGCATCTAAGTCCACCAGAATGTGCAAGAAAGAAAAAAAGAATCGTGGAACTGCATCACAATATCATTTTGCTTTACCAATAAAAGTTGAGGAGGGGAAGGGGGTGTATGGAACATCTCGAACGGAAATTAAGAATGTTTCATTCCAGATTACGATGTGAATGGAAGGAGGAAATCACGTCTCCTGCATACGCTTTTCAAGAAAGGGCAGCGCCTAAATGGTTTCTCTTTGTAGAGCTTTGGGAGAAACCTTACAAGGAGGAAATAAGGAAAAAGAGAGATTCCCTGTCGAGGAACACATCCGATTTTTATTGCTTTTCAGATGAGACGTTGATTAAGTAAGGAATGGAATTCCGAACGCCTTTTAGAATCGTTCATAAAAGATGCACCGACACTAAAAAATCCATTCGCTTCAAAAATGGAAAAGACACTTTCAGAAAATTGCTTCCGGATACGAATTGAAAAGAGTGGACAATTGTTAAATATGCTTAATTATATTATATAATGCTCTTAAATTGTTAATTTTTTGTTTGTTTGTCTGTTTCGCTGATTAAATAGGGAATGGCTAATAAGAAACGGTTGTTAAACAAGAGTAAGCCGCGAAAATATCTACACGATTTTATTTATTTATATTTTTTTTTACTTTTCAAATCTTTCAAATTTCTACCTTCAAAAAAAACGTGTATAAATTTGACAGCTGTTGTACTATTAGTATGTGAGTTATAGCATTTTTAGTGTAGTAATTTTTGTTAGTTTGAAAAAATGGATAAAAAGGAATTTCGTGTGTTAATAAAGCATTACTTTTTGGCAAAAAAAATACTATTGAAGCCAAGGCTTGGCTTGATAAACATTATTCAGACTTTTCACCAGGAAAATCAACAGTAGAGAAGTGGTTTGCTAAATTTAAACGAGGCGAAATGAGCACCGAGGACGATGCAAGCAGTGGATGCCCCAAAGAGGCTGTTACCGACGAAAACACCAAAAAAGTCCACAAAATAATTTCTGATAACCGTAAAGTGAAGTTGATTGAGATAGCTGAGACCCTAAAGATATCAAAGGAACGTGTTGGACATATCGTGAAAGAATATTTGGATATGCGAAAGCTCTGTTCAAAGTAGGTGCCGCGCGAGCTCACAATCGACCAAAAACAACAACGAATTGATGATTTTAAGCAGTGTTTGGAGCTGTTCAATCGTAATAAACCCGAATTTTTGCGTCGATATGTGACAATGGATGAAACATGGCTCCATCATTTCACACCGGAGTCCAATCGACAGTCAGCCGAGTGGACTGCACGTGATGAACACTAAAAATGCTATAATTCACATACTAATAGTGCAACAGCTGTCAACTTTATACACGTGTCTTTTGAAGGTTAGGGCTAACTAAAAATCATGTGGATTTAATCCTAGTAGCGCAATCTATATGTCAGCCTACGAACTTTTCAGTCCACCTGTTAACTCATTACTTTTCGTTATTTTACTTTATCACGCTATTAATTTGCATTAAGTATCGATCGTTTTCCCATAGGTATCCATGTACCTATTTTTTTTTCTGTAAATCGGTAAATTTTTTTTAATATTCATGATTATTCTATCACCAATATATAAAAAATCTAATGGAAGACGAAAAATTTTATTATTACTTAATGCAAAGTAATAATAAAATTATTGTAGTATACTTAGTTATTAAATTGTAATTATTTCGTTGTAGAAAAATACATAAGCAAAATGAAAATTCCAGTTTTTTTATTTAAAATTTTATTTCAGATTAATATTTTCCCTAAAAAAAATTAACAGTTACTTATATTTTTGGAAAATAATTTGCTATGTAAAACCTAAAAGTTTTAAAAGGAGGAAAAAAAGGATACATTTATTTATTTATTTATTTTACCCTCAACCTTGCATAAAAACTTATATTAGTATGATTTAAATTTTGAAGATTTGGTTTTTATTATAAAAAATTATAATACAATCATTAATCATTATTATTAACATTACATTTAATAAATATATACCTATACATAGATATGAAGTCAAAAGTAGAGAAATCTTGAAAAGTTAGAAGATTTTAAATACAGCAATTATGTTAGCTAAAAATTAATTTACAACTTCTCACACGAAAAAGAAAATATTTTCAACGCTGAAGAAATAACTAAAATTGAGTAAAACAACATTTAAGTCGTTCAATGTCTACATAACTGAACTAAAATTAGGCCGTTCAATGTCTACATAACTGAACTAAAATTAAAACAACAATTAAGTAGTTCAATGTCTACATAACTGAACTAAAATTGAGTAAAACAACAATTAAGTCGTTCAATGTCTACATAACTGAACTAAAATTAAGTAAAGCAACAATTAAGTCGTTCAATGTCTACATAACTGAACTAAAATTAAGTAAAGCAACAATTAAGTCGTTCAATGTCTACATAACTGAACTAAAATTAAGTAAAACAACAATTAATTCGTTCAATGTCTACATAATTGAACGAATCGGTTGTTATTCGTTTACAAAACCAATGTCCTAAAAATTTCAAATTTAAACAAGATTTCATGCTAACGATTTCATGAAGAAGTTGCAAATAAAAGTGGAAATGACAATTGCAAATTTTTCAATAACAAATCAATTATTTTTAAATCTATATTGATGACTGCAGGCATATTTATTCAGTAAAAATAAAAAGATAAGCACAAAAAGAATAGATAAGCATTAAATAAGGGGGAAAAAAAGGAAAATTTCGCAAAAACTTTCTTTCCTTTCGATTCAATTAAAAAGTTAATTATAAGTTTTCTACTTTTAAGTGATTTTAAAAATCCAATGCTATCTCCCAATTATTTATGTTTTCTACATTTTTTTAATTTAAATTAATCGAATCTGTCGTGATCTTAAAATAGTATCATCTTTTTTTATAGTTTTGCTCTAAGAACCAATATATTTTTAATTAAAGTTTGGAATTCTTCATCTATTTATATCCTCAAACTTCTTCAGAACTATTTTTTTCATCTTATCTTTAAATCCTAAATCTAATTAAAACTTTTATTCTTGGAGATTTTTAGTTTGTTTACAAAAAATATCATTATATTCTATTGTTAAAAATTCTTCAGTTTTAATCTAAGATGTTATGAAATTAAATTTTTAAGATGTTATGAAAATAAGCATCTAATAACTATTTTTGCTAAAGTAGAAATTTGAAAGTCAGTTTTGATAGATTTTTTTTAAGTAAGGAATTATTTATCATATTAGAATACGAACACTATATTCATTATCATTCACAATACCATAATTCTACAGCCAAGTTACTGAAAAATCCCTTCTGATTGGTTTGTCGCTCTACGGTCATTTTGTGCACACTTTAGCTAATTAGACAGGGACCTACAGTTTAACGTGGATTCCGAACCATTATCAAAAAAATTATCACCATCAGGAACGAAGGATTCGAACCTGAAGCCTGTGGTACTAAAGGCCAGAGCGCTAGCCAATTGGCCATCAGGCCGCAATAGCTTACGAAGATGATGCTTTTGTCGATAAAATTCGCCAAATTCTTATATATAGATCCATCGATTACCAATAAAGTAATTATGAAATAAATATAATCCAAACTTCTTTATATGGATCCAGCGATTACCAATAAAATAGTGAAAATTATTTCTTAATAATAAACGTTTAAATTTAATTTAAACTTTTGTATATGGATCCATCAATTACCAATAAAGCAGTAAAAAAAATATTTCTAAATAATAAATAATTGTTATGAAATAAATCTAATCTAAATTTTTATAAATGGTTCCATCGATTATCAACAAAGTAGTAAAAAATATTTCTAAGTAATAAACAATTTAAATCTAATTCAAACTTTTATATGTGGATCCATCGATTATCAATAAAGTAGTAAACAAAAAAATATTTCTAAATAACAAACAACTGTTATTATAAAATAAATTTAATCCAAGCTCTTATATATGGATCCGTCGATTACCAATAAAGTAGTAAAAAAAATATTTCTAAATAATAAACAATAGTTATTATGCAATAATTAATCTAAACTTTTATATATGAATCTATCGATTACCAATAAAGTAGTAAAAAAAAATGTTTCTAAATAATAACCAGTAGTCATGAAATAAATCTAATCCTAGACTTTTATAAATGGATCCATCGATTACCAATAAAGTATTTTTTTTTTTTTTTTTTTTTTTTTTTTTTACTATTTCTAAATAATAAACGGTTGTTATTAGAAATAAATCTAATAGCAGTAATAAATTTTATTTAAAAAAATATTTCTTTATAATAAATAGTTTAAATCTAATCCAAACTTTATATATGGATCAATCGATTACCAATAAAGCAATAAAAAATTTTTACATAACAAACAGTTATTATTAAATAAATATAAACCAAAGTTTTGATAATAACATAATTATCCATGTTTCTAGTTTCCGAAAATTAAATCCCACATTGAATATTTCGTTCAAAACAGAAATCGATTAAATAACAGACAGAAAATGCAACCGAAACCAGCTTTAAAATTAAAAATTTCCGATTTCATTTCCGTGGCACTTCAAATTCACTGCAGCGATTCAATCGAATAAAATGCCGCGAGCTACAATTAGCAGTAGACAGGAAATTCGAGAAAATATTTTCCGTTTCGTTATAAAGAAGGAAATGTTTAGAAACCAATGTTCGTTCAAACATCCCTTTTGAGTGTTCTAATAAAATTCCAGAAAATCAAATGCGTCGTAAATTAACAGAAATCGTAATTTCGAAAGAATAAATGCATCGTGTCAAGTACTAATTTAAAAGTAAAGGAATTATTTATTCATTTACTTGTAATAATTCATATCTCACTGTATCTCAGAAAAGTGTATAGTTTAATTTTATTTGAAAAATAATGTTTACGCATAGCATTGTTGGTACAAAGCATACGAAAGCTAACAAAGCGCAGAAAAATAAACATTCAGAGTGAGAGAAAAAATAAATAAATATTCTCGGAGTGAGAGAGAAAAATAAACATTCTTGCATAAACAAGATAGTTGTGGATGATAGTTTCTGTTAGTAAAAGTTAGGGCCAAATATGTGTGTGGTCTTGATTCAGTGTTGTTTTAGGGTAGAACTAAATTATTTCTTTAAATAAATAGGTGATGTTTAGTTGTCATATTTATTAAAATTGCAAAAACAGCGCTGCCCAACTGCAACACATAACACCCCCCAAAAATATAATAAGTATTTACAAATTCTTCTTAAATGCCAGTTCGTTTAAGGGACTTTTACCCTCCGTACTGCCTGGAACTCTTCACTCGACCCCGCACACTCCCTTTTCTCTTTCTCCCTCTCCTATTATTCCAAAGTCTAACGGGCGAAAAAAAAAAGGACCCAAGTGCGAAAGAAAAGGACGAAAGTCCGAAGTCCCTTCATTGAAAGAAGAATCTATCAACTTTGAACTCTTCCCCACTGGCTATGTTTTATTTTCGAAGACATGGTGGATCCTTACTCTGTTTATTCTTACATTTGATAAAAATATAGACCAATAGGAATAACATAGGAGGATAGGATATATAGGACCTTATATAATATATATAAGAAAATATAATGTAGACCAAACACTCTTAGAGAAAAGATCGAGGGATATAATAAGAGATGGTGAATATTAGCATATAATTCTGGCAATGCTATTTGACGAAATAAAACAATTTAGAAGAGAAATTTAAATAAGGTTATGAAATGACTGATTGATGATTAAATGAATAATGAATGAATTAAAATTGATTATGATTATTAAATGAATTAAAATGAATATTGATTAAATGAATTAAAATTGATTATGATTATTAAATGAATTAAAATGAATATTGATTAAATGAATTAAAATGAATATTGATTAAATGAATTAAAATGAATATTGATTAAATGAATCAAAAAATGATGATTAAATGAATCAAACGAAATGATTAAATGAATTAAAATGATGATTAAATGAATCAAACGAAATGATGATTAAATGAATCAAATGAAATGATGATTAAATGAATCAAATGAATACTGATTAAATGAATCAAACGAAATGATGATTAAATGAATCAAATGAATACTGATTAAATGAATCATGAATACTGATTAAATGAATCAAATGAATACTGATTAAATGAATCAAATGAATACTGATTAAATGAATCAAATGAATACTGATTAAATGAATCAAATGAATACTGATTAAATGAATCAAATGAATACTGATTAAACGAATCATGAAATGATGATTAAACGAATCAATTGAATGATCAAACGAATCAATTGAATGATCAAACGAATCAATTGAATGATCAAACGAATCAATTGAATGATCAAACGAATCAAATGAAATAGACAGACCAAATCTTAATAAAAAGATTTAATTATCCTAAAAACAAACAAGTCACAGATTTTTTTTTAACCAAAGTCTAAAATTATAATGTACTTAATCCAACCAATGTCCTTTTAATCCTAAAAAGCAATCCAATTTTTAATCATAAAAAGAGATCAATTAATATTGCTGACAAACACTCTACACGAAAATAGATTTTAAAGAACCTCAAAACGAAGTCAAGCAAATCAGTAGCAGATATTATTTCGCAATGACATGAAATAAAAAAAATGCTTCTAGATTACAAAGGAAGATTTCTTCCGACTCGATTGTTCCCCGCATTCTTCTGAAGAGATCTGCATGCACCTGCCCGCTATCTTAACATAGTAAATATTTGCACATAACTCTACATCGGACTTTTACCGATATGCGTATTTGAATAAACGCTTTCAGGCTTAAGAGCTGAAATCCATTAATTTTTCATGGTTCTTAACATCTCAACAAAAGATGGACAAATGTCGAAATCAATTAATCATTAGAGAGTTTTTGCATACCGTATTTTGAACGTCCGTTAGCTTTTTCTCCCTAGCGCGCATGCTTATAGGAAACATTATTACAGATACGCATGCGCGCTAGGGAGAAAAAGCTAACGGACGTCCAAAATACGGTATGCAAAACTCTCTATTGTCTTTGGAAACACACGCTTCACAGACGAATCTTAACGTAATGAAATGTTTTAATTTGATTATATTTTATTCATTCTACATATACGCACATTCAATACGCCTGACAAAGTTTAAAAAATAATGAAAGTACAAGAAAAAATGTGTGCATATCTGTTCGAATGGTTAATAAGGCATGAAACCTTTTAATGCAGTTAAAACATACCAGTTGTATGTAACAAAAACATAGCAGTTATAACGAATTTGTGCTCACACAATGTTTTATCATAACATCTTAGAGGTGTGATTTGTCGCTCTACGGTCATCTTATGCACACGAGGACTAAACAGACCAGGACCTACAGTTTAACGTGGATTCCGAACCATTCACTAACATCCATGCCACAGCCAGGATTTAACATCTTAGTGGAGTTTGGAGTTCCCCTTTTTTTATAAGAAATTGACTTATACTACCTAATATTACAATAGGGACGTGAATGGCCGAGTGTCTAGCGCTCTGGCGCTGGGTGCCACAGGTTTTAGGTTCGAGTCTCGGTGGTGCCCCGAATCTTTGTACTCGTTCGGAATCAACTTTAAGTCGTAGGTGCCGGTTTAATATGACTGTAGAAAGTAAGGCTGACAGTCCTATTCATAAAAAGTCAGCGTCACGGAGCCAAGCCAGACTTCTACCTACGGGTGTTTCATGACAACAGAAGCTGCCCCCATTCCCTTCACCCATGGGAAGGGAATGGGGGCACTTTTTTTTTTACGGGTTCATGGCCTTGGTTTAGATGTGTACCAAGTGGGATAAGAAACAAAAACAATATTACAATACTTATTGATGAGTTATCACGAAAAAAAATATGGTATGTGTTGACATCCGACAACATCACGACAAGATCAAAAATTCTTTAAAAAGTTATATTTTTTTTTAATTAAAATAATTTTAATTTAAAAAAGTACACATATGCATCAATGTCTTTGAAAATGTTAACAACATTTCTCATCTCAATATTACTATAACAAAATTCAATCCGTCTCCACATATAAGAAAAGAAACGAGTGGCAAATAAGAACAATCGTGTTAGACAGACTGTGGCCCTACAAGGTTTAGTGTCACGTGGGGCCCACCATGGGGCTGTTACGTCAATGAAGAAGAAAAACTAATCAATTATCACGAAATAAATATGTTTATTTCTTTTTTGTGGGATTTTGACATCAAAAATTCTTTAACAGGTTTTTATATTTTATTTAATTTAATTAAATTTAATTTTAATAATTTTATTTTTAATTATAATTTTTAAAAAAGCACACATATCTGCCAATCTCTCTGAATGTGTGAAAAACAGGATTTCACATCTCAGTATCACAATAACAAAATTCAATCCATCCATTCAAAAACAATGCCTTTGAGACTTTCACATCTCAGTATCACAATAACAAAATTCAATCCATCCATTCAAAAACAATGCCTTTGAGACTTTCACATCTCAGTATCACAATAACAAAATTCAATCCATCCATTCAAAAACAATGCCTTTGAGACTTTCACATCTCAGTATCACAATAACAAAATTCAATCCATCCATTCAAAAACAATGCCTTTGAGACTTTCACATCTCAGTATCACAATAACAAAATGCAATCCATCCATTCAAAAACAATGCTTTTGAGACTTTCACATCTCAGTATCACAATAACAAAATTCAATCCATCCATTCAAAAACAATGCAATTTTGAGACTTTCACATCTCAGTATCACAATAACAAAATTCAATCCATCCATTCAAAAACAATGCCTTTGAGACTTTCACATCTCAGTATCACAATAACAAAATTCAATCCATCCATTCAAAAACAATGCCTTTGAGACTTTCACATCTCAGTATCACAATAACAAAATTCAATCCATCCATTCAAAAACAATGCCTTTGAGACTTTCACATCTCAGTATCACAATAACAAAATTCAATCCATCCATTCAAAAACAATGCCTTTGAGACTTTCACATCTCAGTATCACAATAACAAAATGCAATCCATCCATTCAAAAACAATGCCTTTGAGACTTTCACATCTCAGTATCACAATAACAAAATTCAATCCATCCATTCAAAAACAATGCCTTTGAGACTTTCACATCTCAGTATCACAATAACAAAATTCAATCCATCCATTCAAAAACAATGCCTTTGAGACTTTCACATCTCAGTATCACAATAACAAAATTCAATCCAATCTCAGTATCCATCCATTCAAAAACAATGCCTTTGAGACTTTCACATCTCAGTATCACAATAACAAAATTCAATCCATCCATTCAAAAACAATGCCTTTGAGACTTTCACATCTCAGTATCACAATAACAAAATTCAATCCATCCATTCAAAAACAATGCCTTTGAGACTTTCACATCTCAGTATCACAATAACAAAATTCAATCCATCCATTCAAAAACAATGCCTTTGAGACTTTCACATCTCAGTATCACAATAACAAAATTCAATCCATCCATTCAAAAACAATGCCTTTGAGACTTTCACATCTCAGTATCACAATAACAAAATTCAATCCATCCATTCAAAAACAATGCCTTTGAGACTTTCAATGCTCAGTTCACAATAACAAAAGACATCCATTCAAAAACAATGCCTTTGAGACTTTCACATCTCAGTATCACAATAACAAAATTCAATCCATCCATTCAAAAACAATGCCTTTGAGACTTTCACATCTCAGTATCACAATAACAAAATTCAATCCATCCATTCAAAAACAATGCCTTTGAGACTTTCACACTTTCAAAAACTCAGTATCACAATAACAAAATTCAATCCATCCATTCAAAAACAATGCCTTTGAGACTTTCACATCTCAGTATCACAATAACAAAATTCAATCCATCCATTCAAAAACAATGCCTTTGAGACTTTCACATCTCAGTATCACAATAACAAAATTCAATCCATCCATTCAAAAACAATGCCTTTGAGACTTTCACATCTCAGTATCACAATAACAAAATTCAATCCATCCATTCAAAAACAATGCCTTTGAGACTTTCACATCTCAGTATCACAATAACAAAATTCAATCCATCCATTCAAAAACAATGCCTTTGAGACTTTCACATCTCAGTATCAACAATAACAAAATTCAATCCATCCATTCAAAAACAATGCCTTTGAGACTTTCACATCTCAGTATCACAATAACAAAATTCAATCCATCCATTCAAAAACAATGCCTTTGAGACTTTCACATCTCAGTATCACAATAACAAAATTCAATCCATCCATTCAAAAACAATGCCTTTGAGACTTTCACATCTCAGTATCAAAAACAATAACAGTAAAATTCAATCCATCCATTCAAAAACAATGCCTTTGAGACTTTCACATCTCAGTATCACAATAACAAAATTCAATCCATCCATTCAAAAACAATGCTTCTCCTATCTCCTCCATCAGGAAAAGTAAACGAACAGCAAATAAGGGCAATCCTGTTAGACAGTCATGGCCTTACAAGGATTACTGTCACATACAGGAGAAAATAGTAATCTGCTGATCAACAAACTAATTGAGGCAGGCAGTGCAGGAAAACATATAAAAGGGGTTTTTAAAGACTTATACTCGTCAATTGTTTTTGGCAGATGCTTTTAAACGGACAAATAGTTTTTAAGAATTCCCACAATAGTCAACGAGTGCATTATTTTGGGCAATTTTATTTCAGAGTTTACACAATAATAAAAAAATATTTTTTTTAATGTTTTATTTAAAAAATTTTTTTTTGTTTTTTCCAAATTAATAGCTAATAAGAAAAAAATATGGATCTTATTTACAGCAGTGATAAAACTTTTTTTTTCCTACATTGCGGCGGAGGCCATATCGACCATGAGCCCTCTGGCAGCCCAATGAAATCTAATCTTTTGCTATAAAAGTTGTCTGGTTTTGGATTGGTTTGTCGCTCGTCTTTTTGTGCACACTTTAGGCTAATTAGACCGCGATCTACAGTTTAACGTGGATTCCACACCACTAGCAAACATTCACGCCACAGCCAGGATTCGAATCTGAAGTATGTGGTAATGTTGCCTCATGGATAAACAGCTCCACGTGCATAGTGGAAGTCAGCTCCCGAAAAATTAAACATCCTGTCTGCGTGGGCGTGAGGTGACTGGAGGGGGAAAGAAATGTAACACCGCCAGTGTGCGTTTGGTTTTGAAGCTTGTTTTTGTACCGTCCTTTTTTTGTGCTATGTGTTTTTATTCTAAGACAATACAGTTACCAAAGGGCACAGCAAAAGTTGTCTGGAGAACAGTTCATAAAAGAGAGCGCAGGGAAGCTCGTCAACTGTGTAAAATCCATAAAAGTGCCCGAAGAACACAGTCAGGAATACTAAAAGTACATATGTGCGAATGATCACAATTAAAGTTCCCTTAACAAAACTACAGAAAAAAAAATGTTTTTATTTATAAATAAAACATATATAAAATACTAATATGAAATAAAATTAAAGTTTATGCAATAAAATCAGCTCGAAAAGTTACCAGGTTTGACGAATGATACTTCACGGATAGCATTCATGTTAAATCAAATTTTACGGTTAACAGACAAGCTAAGAAATATCCTATACATTTGTCCAACCTTTTCTGAAAACACTTTAAAGTACGACACACGGTTTTGTGTCCTAACGCTAACTCAGCATATCAAATGTAATTTTACAATCCTATCGATCGATAACCCCGGATAAGCTCACGATGTTATTACGATAAAAACAATTTTGTGATAACGCAAAGGCAAATATGGCATAGTATTTAGTTGTAGAAGTATACAAGTACTCAGGAGGAAACGAATAATCTATAAGGATAATTCTAAAGAAAAATTCTACAATCTTTCCCTCTAAATAAATTTAAATGTCACGAGAAAAAAAAATCGTAGATAAGCGCTTTGCAATGCGTTGAGTTTAAGTTACTTCCTTCATAAAAGATATCTGTTTAACCAGGGAGCATGGATGCACTTCATTGAGTTTATGCTGCTTTAATGTCAAATATCCGGGCCTGAATGGCCGAGTGGCTAGTGCTTTGGCGCTCGGTACCACAGGTTTCGGGTTCGAATCCCGGCGGTGCCATGAATGTTTGTAGTGGTTCGGAATCCACTTTAAACCGTAGGTCCCGGTCCTATTAGGATCGTAGAACGTTGCGGAGGCATTGTTACTCCGCGTCCGTGGCTTATCTTCAAGCTACACGCGCCCCCTGGGTAGTGTTAAGTGAGTAACGTCTGTGCAGCGCTTGCCTGAAGGCATCCAAGACCAAGCTGTCTAAGTGTTTGCCAGCTGCAGAAAGAAAAAAAAATGTTAAATATCCACTTTTATGATAAAATAAGAGAGTGGGTGTTTGTTCTGTAGCTTTTTTTTTTTCTCACGAGGAGAATTTTAGCATTTCATTTCCAGGAGAGAGGAATGTATGTTATTCGACAAATATTACATGCAATTAGGTTTTGTACTAATGAGAACAACCTGTCACTCAAATATGATAGCAGATATTCGGTATCATGTATAATGAAAGTCAGGAAATTAGCGAATGTCTGAACGACATTCACAGATCGAATCAATTACCGATGGAGTATGGACTACATTGTTCCATCGTGATTGGTGATACAACACGAGCTGAGAAATGTCTACACCAATGAGAAGTGAGGGAAGCTGACCCTCTCCCCTTCTTGACGGATTGTCTTAAAAGGAGATTTTTGGTGAAGAAGAGAGAGAGATCTATGACGAGTCGACCAGAAGTGTTGTATTTTCTTTTTTTCACTGAAGTGACTGAATGGGCCGGAGTATCCGCATGTGTTTCAAAGTGAACCCCTTGTGGTTTTGTTTATAACACCCGCAGACGAGGTAATTAGATTCGACGTACGCTCGAGAAATCTAAGAGATCACCGACCTTGGAGTGAACTGTATTTGTGATTTAATCGTGCACTTATGAAAAATTAAAAATTAAATTTGACCACTATTTGTATTAGTGCTAGTAAATAAAAATTAAAGTGTTCCCATGATCCTGAAAGTGGCCCTCTTCTTGAAACCGTTACAGGTCTAGTATACGCTAAGACACTACAGTACACTGGGAATCCATTGCCCTCATACTGCAGAAAATGGTTTATTAATAAACGATAGCAACTTCACCATAAAAATTAAATGCTGACGAATATATTAATTTCCAGTAAATGAATACCACGATCAGCATCAGTAAATCAATAAACATCCCCTCCCTTATCATCGATAGAGCAAAATGAGTCAAATAAATCCCAAACCTTAATTCGAAGGAAGACAATAAAACCAAGAGTGAACGAACGTTACGAAAATACCTACCACAGCATCTAATAAGGTCTTGCTCCAGGCGTAATTTCCTCATTTATTGCACAACAAGCCCGGCCAAGGTGCAATAAAAACGATGCCCCAGGAATTCCTTCTCGGCAACAAAGGAGAGCAAAATAGTCGACATTCCGTACCTACTCTAGGACAGAAATTCGTCCATCGGCCCAATGGTATTAAGTTTTAATGGGATCTTCGCCTGCCATTGGCTACTGTACTGTAAGATCGCTTAATCTTCGCACGATGGAGCTTCAATAGGTCCCCCATCTACATAAATTATGATTTCTAGTAGAACGTGACGGATGGATGGCATGAATAATTGATGCCTTCAGAGCGATTCAGAAGAGCAAAATCTCAAGCAATGAACGCTTCTTTTGAATCGATCAGCAAAGGAGCCAGCTGAAGTTCATGGACAATTACAAATATCGATTTTCATTATTAATTCATGAGTGTAATCTTTTTTCAAATTATCAATTCATAGTTTTTCAAAGTTTGTAAGAGTAAATTTAAAATATATTGGTCACAGAATCTTACAAAATAATAAATAAATAAAATATAAAAATTAAATTTATATTTTCTTATCATTATTTTTAATTTTCATTCCTTTGTGTGAAATTAAAGTGTTCCCATGATCCTGAAAGTGGGTCTCTTCTTGAAGGCGTTATTGATCTAGTATATCACGAGACGTTACAATACACTGAGAATCCATTACCCCACACTGCAAAAAATGGTTTAACAAGAAACGAGAACAATTTTCACCATAAAAATTAAACGCTAAACATATTAATTTACCAGCAAATCAATATCACGATCAGCATCAGTAAATCAATATACATCCCCTCCCTTATCATTGATAGAGCAAAATGAGTCAAATAAATCCCAAACCTTAATTCGAAGGAAGACGATAAAACCAAGAGTGAACGAACGCTACGAAAATGCTCCCACGGCATCTAATAAGGTCTTGCTCCAGGCTTAATTTCCTCATTTATTGCACGACAAGCCCAGCCAAGGTGCAATAAAAACGATGCCCCAGGAATTCCTTCTCGGCAACAAAGGAGAGCAAAATCGCTGGCATTCCGGACCTACTCCAGGACCCAAATTCGTCCATCAGCCCAATCATATTAAATTTTAATGGGATCTTCGCCTGCCATTGGCTACTGTACTGTAAGATCGCTTAATCTTCGCACGATGGAGCTTCATTGGGTCCCCCATCTACATAAATTATGACTTCTAGTAGAACGTGACGGATGGATGGCATGAATAATTGATGCCCTCAGAGCGATTCAGAAGAGCAAAATCTCAAGCATTGAAAGCTTCTTTTGAATCGATCAGCAAATTAACTGGTTGAAGTTCATGGACAAATACAAGTATCGATTTTTGTTATTAATTCGTGAGTGTAATTTTTTTAAATTACCAATTCGTAGTCTTTAAAGTTTATAAGAGTAAATTCAAAATATGTTATTCCCAAAAAATGTTCAAGGAAAGAAAATAATAAAAATTAGATTTAAATTTCTTTATCTATATTTTTTAATTTTAATAAATATTCGCACAATTCATTTGGTCCTCGTGATTAAAGAACTGTGCTACCGTATTCGAAGATCATAGTTCGAAATTGGGCAATTCGAACAGAAGCTAAGTTAAGCAATTCGAACAATTCAAACCGCGCAATTCAGCATCGGTTCTATAAGCAATTCAACTTTAGCTTCGGTTCGAATTAAGAAATTCCAACCGATTGGCTTGGTTTGTCCCTCTACGGTCATGTCGTGCACACTTTAGGCTAATTAGACCGGGACCTACAGTTAACGTTTATTCCGAACCACTCACAAACATCCAAGTCATTGCCAGAATTCGAACCTAAAGCCTATGATACCAAAGGCAAGAGCACTAGCCGCAGAGAAATTCAGAAGTAATGAATTAGACACAGCCTATTTTAAAAGCGACTACAGGTGTATATATACATACATAAAGGTGTGTGTGTGTGTGTGTGTGTGTGTGTGTGTGTGTGTGTGTGTGCGTGCCTGAAGCCTATGATACCATTTACCATAAAAATTAAACGCTAAACATATTAATTTACCAGTAAATCAATATCACGATCAGCATCAGTAAATCAATATACATACCCTCCCTTATCACTGATAGAGCAAAATGAGCCAAATAAATCCCAAACCTCAATTCGACGAAGACGATAGAAAACAAGAACGTTACGAAAATGCCTCCCACAGCATCTAATAAGGTATCTTCCCTTGCTCCAGGATTATTTTTCACATTTAGCTGGTAAATTAAATGTTAAATTAATCTTAATTAAATAATCCAGAGTTCATTAATTGTATATGTATATTATATATAGTGCTTGTAAATAAAAATTAAAGTGTTCCCACGATCCTGAAAGTGGTCCTCATCCTTGATAGGTTGGCTTTGTCGCTCTATGGTCATCTTGTGCACACGAGGGCTAAGCAGACTGGGACCTACAGTTCAAAGCGTATTCCAATAAGCAGACTCACAAACATCTATGTCACCGCCGGGATTCGATCCTGAAGCCTGTGGTAAGCAACCTTCTTGAAGCCGTTATAGGTCTGGTATAGGCCGTGACGTTACAGTACACTGAAGAATCCATTGCCCTCACATTGTGGAAACAGCAAAAAATAGTTTATTAACAAACAAGAACAACTTTCAACATAAAAATTAAACCATGATAATGAACATTTAATTTACCAGTAAATGAATATACATCAATAAATCAATATCACGACCAGCATCAGTAAATCAATAAACATCACCTCCCTTATCATTTATGGAGCAAAATGAGCCAAATAAATCCCGAATCTTAATTCGAAGAAGACGATAAAAACAAGAACGTTACGAAAATGCCTCCCACAGCATCTAATATGGTATCTTTCCTTGCTCCAGACTTAATTTCCTCATTTATTACACGACAAGCCGCCCAAGATGCAATAAAAACGACGCCCCAGGAATTCCTCCTTTGCAAAAAAGGAGAGCAAAATCGCTGGCATTGCTGACCTATTCCAGAACAGAAATTTGTCGATCGGCCCAATCATATTTAGTTTTAATGGGATCCTCGCCCGCCATTGGCTACTGTACTATAAGATCGTTTCATCTTCGCACGATGGAGCTCCAATGGGTCCCCCATCTACATAAATTATGATTTCTAACAGGACGTGACGGTTGGATAGCATGAATAATTGATGTCTTCAAGAGCGATTCAGCACAGCAAAATCTCTGAACGCTTCTTTTGAATCGATCAGCAAATGAACCACTTTGAAGTTCATGGGCAATTATAAATATCGATTTCCATTATAAATTCGTTGGTGCAGTTTTTTTTTTTTTTTAAACTACCAATTCATAGTTTGTAAGAGTCAATTCAAAATATGTCGGTCAAAAAATTTTACAAAATAAAAAAATTTAAGTCAGATTTAAATTTCCTCGTCATTACTTTCATTTTTAATAAATACTTGCACAATTCCTTTGGTCCGAGTGATTAAAGAACTGTGCTGTGGAGTTCGAAATTCGAATCGCAGTTAAAGTTTTCGTGTATATATAGGGTATGGCTTCGTTAAATGTGCAGTACGCAAAAGCCCTTTTAAAAAAAATTCGAGCTGCCCTTTTTCAAATGGTGCTAGAAAAAGGAGCTGCCATTTGAAAACAGCAATCAAAGTGTATAAATTAAAAGTTAAATATTTAATTTCCAAAATTTGTAATAAATTTATTATTTTTAATTTCTAAATTGGCCAAGGCTTTCCTTTGAAGAGATTTCCATGCATTCCTCTGGGTGACAATGGTCCTCCAATTCTTAACCTTTAGTATAGCAAAATCTTTTTCAACTGCGTCTATTCATCGCAATTTAGGTCGTTCTCTTCCTCTTTGTCCATGTGATTTTGACAAAACGAGCCTTTTTACAGGGTTTAAATCAATCGTTCTAAATACATGTGCCGCCCGGTTTAATCTATTGATCTTAATAAATTTAATAACATCTAGGTCTTTATAACATTTATAAATGTCTTCTCTAACACTCACTTTCCCTAACAACTCTAAGAATAGTCCCTAAAATATTCAGCTCAAATATACCAAAAAGACCTCATCAGATCTTGCCTAAGTCCAAGTTTTACAGTCATAGACCAAAATAGGTCCAATAAGAGTTTAATATAACAAGAATTTAGTTTTTCTGCATATGAACTGTGATTTAAAAAATCTTTTAACCCAAAGAAGAACTTATTGGCGGATATAATTCTGTTTTTTATTTCAGGTAAGATATTTTGACAATTTCTGATCCTAAGTATTTAAAACTAACCCCAAATTCAAAAATTAATGTAATTATCTTAACAATAAATAAATTTTCGCACTTCTCATTCAACCACAAGGAATCGTACAAAAATAATCACACCGTACCAAATTACCCATAGTGATATTAAATCACGTCTGTATTAAATAAATTTTCACTACAAGACAAAACTATCTTTCTGAAGGTTAATCTATTAATATTAATACGTTTTGTTTCGAAAGCATGACAAGTAAAGAGACGAAATCAACCAAACTGCAGAATCCCAGAGCCTCTAGGGCAAACACAAACATTTAGTGTTCTGTAGGGTAAATTAAAGAACCAGGCTTAAAAGGAAATGCTATGATTTGTATCCAGGTCACTAGCGCTACCTAGAACATCAAATGTAAGAGAATACACCTGTAATATGTGAAGTAAGTCTGCCATTCGAAAACTATAATCTTTGTGTATAAATAGACTAACCTAGTCTATGATATTAACTGATAAAAGTATAAATGTTTGTTGCAAGGTTGTTATATATATATATATATATATATATATTTAATAATTTTCAAAATTTATACAAATATAATTAAATACTTTTAATTAAAAATTAAATACTTATTTTCTATAATTTTTAACAAATTTTATTTAGGAATTAAAAAGTATTTTAATTCATTCGTATCAGGTTCAATGTAACAGAGTTATAATTTCGTCGTTTTTAATTGAGTATATAAAAATTACATATAAAATAAAGAATTGTTAAAGAAAAAAACAAAAATAGCATGTTATGAAAGCTAAGCCTGAGAAACTGATTGCTTCATGATATGCAAAGTATCGATGATTTTATGGATTTCGAATTCCCAATTTTTTTAAACTTACAATATATAATATATATGTTGTTGTGATAAGTGGCAATTTATTAATTAATAATTGACGATATATCATAATGTTGAAAACTAGCCATATTCCAGTATTAATCCTTTTTTAATACAGTAGGGATAATTTGATCAATAGCCAACGATTTTTTAACTGATCTGCTTTATACCTATTAACATAATATGTTTCTTGTTAAAAATTTAAATTCAGTAAATTTTTTTCTTTAAACAAATTTTATTTTCAAATTCGATATAAAATGAATCAGAATATGTGAACAGTTCAACATGTACAGCTCTGACAATTGTCAAGAACTAAACCACCACAATTTTTATCCCACTAACTCAAAATTTTTCATCTTTAATTTCCTTTAAAGAAACACAAACACATAGCAAACTAACAGTAAGGATCCACCATGCCTTCCCAAAATAAAATAAAGCCAATGAGAAAGAGTTCAAGGTTGATAGATCCTCCTTTCAAGGACGGATTGACCCTTACAATAAACTTTAGACCTGATAATGGGAGAGGGAGAAAGATAAAAGGGAGTATGCAGAGTAGAGCGAACAGTTCCAGGTAGTACGGAGGGTACAAAAGTTGAGTGAACAGTTCCAGGCAGTACGGAGGGTACAAGAGTCGAGCGAACAGTTCCAGGTAGTACGGAGGGTATAAAAGTCTAGCGAACAGTTCCAGGCAGTACGGAAGGTACAAGAGTCTAGTGAACAGTTCCAGGCAGTACGGAGGGTACAAGAGTCAAGCGAACAGTTCCAGGCAGTACGGAGGGTACAAGAGTCTAGCGAACAGTTCCAGGTAGTACGGAGGGTACAAGAGACGAGCGAACAGTTCCAGGCAGTACGGAGGGTACAAGAGTCTAGCGAACAGTTCCAGGCAGTACGGAGGGTACAAGAGTCTAGCGAACAGTTCCAGGCAGTACGGAGGGTACAAGAGTCTAGCGAACAGTTCCAGGCAGTACGGAGGGTGCAAGAGTCTAGCGAACAGTTCCAGGCAGTACGGAGGGTGCAAGAGTCGAGCGAACAGTTCCAGGCAGTACGGAGGGTACAAGAGTCGAACGAACAGTTCCAGGCAGTACGGAGGGTGCAAGAGTCTAGCGAACAGTTCCATGCAGTACGGAGGGTACAAGAGTCTAGCGAACAGTTCCAGGCCGTACGGAGGGTACAAGAGTCTAGCGAACAGTTCCAGGCAGTACGGAGGGTACAAGAGTCTAGCGAACAGTTCCAGGCAGTACGGAGGGTACAAGAGTCTAGCGAACAGTTCCAGGCAGTACGGAGGGTACAAGAGTCTAGCGAACAGTTCCAGGCAGTACGGAGGGTACAAGAGTCTAGCGAACAGTTCCAGGCAGTACGGAGGGTGCAAGAGTCTAGCGAACAGTTCCAGGCAGTACGGAGGGTGCAAGAGTCTAGCGAACAGTTCCAGGCAGTACGGAGGGTACAAGAGTCTAGCGAACAGTTCCAGGCAGTACGGAGGGTGCAAGAGTCTAGCGAACAGTTCCAGGCAGTACGGAGGGTACAAGAGTCTAGTGAACAGTTCCAGGCAGTACGGAGGGTACAAGAGACGAGTGAACAGTTCCAGGCAGTACGGAGGGTACAAGAGACGAGTGAACAGTTCCAGGCAGTACGTAGGGTACAAGAGTCGAGCGAACAGTTCCAGGTAGTACGGAGGGTACAAGAGACGAGTGAACAGTTCCAGGCAGTACGGAGGGTACAAAGAGTCTAGCGAACAGTTCCAGGTAGTACGGAGGGTACAAGAGTCTAGCGAACAGTTCCAGGCAGTACGGAGGGTACAAGAGACGAGCGAACAGTTCCAGGCCGTACGGAGGGTACAAGAGTCTAGCGAACAGTTCCAGGCAGTACGGAGGGTACAAGAGTCTAGCGAACAGTTCCAGGCAGTACGGAGGGTACAAGAGACTAGCGAACAGTTCCAGGCAGTACGGAGGGTACAAGAGTCTAGCGAACAGTTCCAGGCAGTACGGAGGGTACAAGAGTCTAGCGAACAGTTCCAGGCAGTACGGAGGGTACAAGAGACGAGTGAACAGTTCCAGGCAGTACGGAGGGTACAAGAGTCGAGTGAACAGTTCCAGGCAGTACGGAGGGTACAAGAGTCGAGTGAACAGTTCCAGGCAGTACGGAGGGTACAAGAGTCGAGTGAACAGTTCCAGGCAGTACGGAGGGTACAAGAGACGAGTGAACAGTTCCAGGCAGTACGGAGGGTACAAGAGTCTAGTGAACAGTTCCAGGTAGTACGGAAGGTACAAGAGACGAGTGAACAGTTCCAGGCAGTACGGAGGGTACAAGAGTCGAGTGAACAGTTCCAGGTAGTACGGAGGGTACAAGAGTCGAGTGAACAGTTCCAGGTAGTACGGAGGGTACAAGAGTCGAGCGAACAGTTCCAGGCAGTACGGAGGGTACAAGAGTCTAGCGAACAGTTCCAGGTAGTACGGAGGGTACAAGAGTCGAGCGAACAGTTCCAGGTAGTACGGAGGGTACAAGAGACGAGTGAACAGTTCCAGGTAGTACGGAGGTACAAGAGTCGAGTGAACAGTTCCAGGGAGTATGGAAGGTACAAGAGTCGATTGAATAGTTCCAACCAGTATGGAAGGTACAAGAGTCGAGTGAACATTTCCATCCAGTACGGAAGGTACAAGAGTCGAGTGAAGATTTCCAACCAGTATGGAAGGTACAAGAGTCGATTGAAGATTTCCAACCAGTATGGAAGGTACAAGAGTCGAGTGAAGATTTCCAACCAGTATGGAAGGTACAAGAGTCGATTGAAGATTTGAACAGTTCCATGGAAGGTACAAGAGTCGATTGGATTTCCAACCAGTAAGGTCAAGAGTGATTGAAGATTTCCAACCAGTATGGAAGGTACAAGAGTCGAGTGAAGATTTCCAACCAGTATGGAAGGTACAAGAGTCGATTGAAGATTTCCAACCAGTATGGAAGGTACAAGAGTCGATTGAAGATTTCCAGGCAGTACGATATAAAAAATGAACTGGCTTTTAAGAAGATTTTGTAAATATCTGTCATATAATATTTGTGTGTTATGTGTTGCAGTTGTGCCGTGCTGCCGTGCTTAGCGAAATTTAATAAATATGACAGCTAAACGTCTCTTATATTAATTAAAGAAATAATTTAGTTCTACCCTGAAACAACACTGAATCAAGACCACACGCATGTACGGCCCTAACTTTTACTCTAACTTATATCAACAATACTACAAGCATAAATCAACAGCAAGAACAGATGAACAGTAATAGTTACAAAAACTGCTTTCCGTATATTTGATCATTAATTTCGAATCCTTATTAAATGTCAGACAGTATCGCAAAAAGTTATTAAGCAAAGCAAACTCATAAAGATGAACTAAACTAACTTGATTGTCGGAAAGCAATAATGGCACAATTTATTTCATCTCGACTATAGGGACCCAAATAAATGATGGAGTAAAATATTTGATGAATGCTTTCTTTGTTAGAGATTTTTTTTTTTTTCAAATGATTTATGTGTTCTTAATCGTTGTCAGTGAAATGAATTTACACGAAAGCTTGCATGCGAAACTTATTTTTAAAGTAAAGCATAAGTTTTATAATATTTTTATTTGTTATCTTCTTGTGGCTTTAGATGCATTATTATTTTTCATTAAAATGTCATTCAATTCATATTTGGGAAAATAATTCATTAAACATTAATGATTATGAATTTTTTATACTATTCTTAGAAGAACGCATTTGCCTAATTTTATGTCATTAAATGATACGCAAGAAATAAATATTTTAAAAGGAAACTAAAAGACATACGTATTTCCATCTTAAAAAGTACGCAATTTCTACTGTATAAAAATTTTCCATCGAAAAAGAAGAAATCTAAATTCACTATGAATTTATATAAAACACTACAAATTTCAAAATTTTATTTAAAAGTCTTCAAACAAACAAGCAAGCAAAACAAAGGCGGGAGGGGGTGGAAGGAACACTAGCTTTCTTAAACACAAGAACCCAAATTAAATTCACTATCGCTTGAGAAAATTCCATATACGAGAAGCAACTAATGACGGCGTCCGTTGCTGTTACCGTTTTAAAGAACGAGTAGAATCGACTGTGATTGCGACAACGTGTGTAAAGTAACATCGCCACACAGGTTGTGGGCTGTACGGTTTCTGTGATTTCTCCCACACGGCACGTTTTCTCTAAAAGCTCGTTCCCACCGAGGCGTGAAGCGTTGTAGTTTCACGCAACAGGCAAGAACATTTTTTCGACCCCTTCACTGCGAAACGTCAGAAATAGCATTACGCCCAGTGAAGTTCCACTTCGAGTTGAAAGTTGGTCGACTCGAAGCGGTGGATTTCAAACCGGTTTCAGGAGAACGTGGTGAGGCTAGTGATTGGTCAACGCTTCACACATAAACGCCTCTCGCCTCGGAGGGAACGAGCCTTAAAAGTCCTGCCTGCAATATCTGAACACCTGCCGTCCATTTTCAGGTGGATAAAGGCATACATCAGTGGAACACGAGATCCACCGAATGCATTATAGAAGAAAAAAAAAAGTGTTTTATACATAACACATAATTTTTTTTCAATAATTTACTAATTAATTACCTCAGTTACTTAAAATATTTTTAATTAATAAAAAATTAACTTTCATTTAATTGTAGTACCTTTTTTTCAAGTATTTAAAAAATATTTCATAAAAAAAAAATTTTTATCT
This sequence comes from Caerostris darwini, assembly GCA_021605075.1. NCBI lineage: Eukaryota > Metazoa > Arthropoda > Arachnida > Araneae > Araneidae > Caerostris > Caerostris darwini. The sequence continues at coordinate 85,447 of BPLQ01005025.1, forward strand.
GAAATAACGCATATAAAATAATTATTTCTTCTGCAGATGGCGCCACTTTTCTAAACTGCAGAATACCTTTTTATATTTAGTTGTTTGTATTTAGAATTTTTTAACAACAAGAAAAGTTCTAAAAACTATCATCGCTATTCCATAACTAAGGCATCTTTTAAAATTAAACAATTCATTTTAAATTAATTTTTATTTTCCTTAAAAGGAAACTTGCAATGTATATCAATCAAGTGTATGTTTAAAATATCGATATAAAATCTGTTTATTTAATAAAGATTAAATCAGTTATAATTAGTTTTATAAATAACATTCAGTTGATAGACTTTAAAATCATAAAATTTTGTAAATTGTTACCTTTAAAACACCAATTAAAAAATTGCAGAAATGAGCACGAAGAATACTAGAGGGCAGCACATGATTAAAAGAAATGCTTAAAATAGATATTTTTAATCACAGAGAAAGTCATTTATCCATCAATTATAAACTATTAGTAAATTAAATTAATTATAAAAACTTAAAATGTCTGACATTTATATATATATTTTTTTTCTAACTTACATTTTAATAAAGCAAAATTATAAAAATATTAATGTTTGTAACGGTAATGTTTTCATTATCTATTAGAGATGCTAAAAATAATTTTTTTAATTATATATAATAAAATTTACTTCATTAAGAGTTTCATATTTAACACATTTCACATCACAGAAAAACTATTTCGTGTAGTTTAAATGTTTTAAGATAGTATTAGACACTAGATGGCAGCACTATTCACAAAATATATTCAGATAAATTGATTTTAAAAATAATGTTGTTTATCAATTTTTAAAAGCATTTAAGAGAAAATTAATCAAAAAATAACCTTAATAATAAATTAAAAATAACCAAGTATTTAAAAAATAATAAAAAAAATTTAAAATAAAAAGCTATTTAATTAGTTGTTTGAATTTAGAATTTTAAGTTTTTTTTTTTTTTTTTTTTTTTTTTTTTTTTTTTTTTTTTTTACCACAGTTATAGAACATATTTTATTTTTACCGTTGATACAGACAACACAAAAAGATTATGAAATTAAAAAAAAAAAAAAAAGCCATTTAGTTTTAATATTTTTAATCTGACAAATTTAATTTTCTATTCATATACTTTTATTTATTAATTATGTCCACTTTATTTTAGTAGCATTTAATGCATTTAGTAGCATATAAATATATACATATATTTTTTTTTTTTTTTTCAAATTCACAAATGGAAATTTCAAATTTTAAATACATCATTTATAATTTTTCCAATTCATTTATATGCTATAACTAAATATAAAATAATTTTTACACAAAAAATTAATTTATGCTTGACTCGTCTCAGTCACTGCTTTGAGAAACTCGAAAATTCAATTCGGATTCGACGACGTATATTTTAATGCTTGCCATCGACATATATGCTGAGAGTTTTCCTTTGCCTTCCAGATCATAATCGATGATACTACACTAAAAAATACTCCCATAAGATCTGTTTCCAATTTGTATGTTCGGTAAAAAGCAAGTATTTATTCAAATATATTTACTTTATTTTATTTATTGGTCTTTATGTGCTGCCATCTAGTGTTCTTCGTGCTCACTACTGCAAATCTTTTTTTATTGATGTTTTTAAAGTTGGCAGTTTACAAAAACATTTAAATTTATACACACTGAATAAAAACTTAAATAACTTGAAGATGATTAATAGGAAATTAAAATGTACAAATATCGCATTTGTTGCGCATGAATAAATTATTACATTTTTGAATTAAAAGCCAAAAATTAAACGAGAGAGAGAGGATAAAATGTTTTAAATGTCTACCACGAAAGACAAAAAATAATCCAAATTAAGGTGATTAAGGCTTCTAATTAAGAAGAAATTAAATGAATTTCAAAACCAGGTTTCAATCGCCGCAAACGAAATAATTGAATTTTTAAAATCTCCCTCAAGATAAATATAATTATTATTATAAATATAAATAAGTCAAATAAAGTTTTTTTAAATTGATGATGGTACTTACGTACTAACTGTACCTTGGCGACAATTAGTGAAAACGCGCCAACCGCCGATACAGATTTGGCGGTTTTAAGTGGCGCCAATCCACATTTACAAAACAATCAAAACGCTTTCAAAATATTTTTATTCAAAACAAAATATATAAAACACTTCATTTAAAATCATAACGATTTAAAAATGCCGATCACAACGACTTTTACGTTTAGTAAACAAACTTTCATCAATTTCCACAATCTGGTCCACCTACCTTTTTTTTTTTTTTTTTTTGGTTTATTCACCATATCCAAGACACATAATTCACGCATGTAATTGTTCCAATCGATAACAGTTTTATCCGATATATCAAGTTGCTTTTCACAGAATTTAATCGACGTCAACTCCTCGCACCAGCAGTATATGAATCTCAAAGCTGTACGAAATGGAAGTCTGCTGCCTTCAAACCAGTTGTCTTTTCGGAATCCCACACGATGAGCACACTGACTGGAATTGCATTTCCAAAACTTACGTTCACCAAAATAAAGTTTCATGTCATAGGAATTGGGACATTTTCGTTGATTTGGTAAAATGTTTCGCTCCTGGAAAAATAAAATTGCATCGTGCTCCGTTTCTGGCAAATCCCAAATACGCATTTTCGTATCACAACAATATGGCGTCGCCACTTAAAAAGCGCCAAATCTGCAAGGGTTACTGTATTGGCGCCACTGAAAAAAACGCCAAATTGCAGGGATGCCATTGGCGACACGTTTGCCCCGTTTTTAACGCCAAGTTTGTCGCCAAGGTACCGTTAGTACGTAAGTACCTTGATGATTTTCCAATCATCAATTTAAAAAACTTAATAGAAAATGAATCGCTCATTTTTCCAAGTAACGTTAACACAATTTACTGCTTGTGTTTTTTATTATTTTGAAAAAAAGTTTGGTTTGTTCTAATTTTTTTAATTCGATTTATCTTCTTCAATTTTTTGTTTAATAGGAGAATTTTATTGTTTTAGGGGGTTAAATGTGGTATAAATATGACTTCATCAAATTTTTTTTTTCATCTTGTCAGTAAATTATCAACATGAATTTTCAATGATAAATTTCAATAAATTCATTGCCAAGTGCAAATGGAAGATACTTGTTTTCTAATTTATTAAATTTAATTTTCCCGCATCAGTGGTTCTCAAACTATGGGATTCAATTCTCAAAAGGAAAGAGGGTGGTTTAAAAGAAAATGTAACAAAATCCTTTCAGATTAAACTCCAGTCACTTTATTTTTTAAAAAATTTTAAAGCAGCGAACTTTTGGATGAACATAAGCTTCAATTATTAAGTATTTCATAATTACTAATAATTATTCTCGGACTCGCAAGGAACTCATGATTTCAACATAATATTAAAACATGAAACGACAACAACCTAATTTCTCAGATAACAAACATATTTGAAGGTGTGATTTGTTTCCCTATTATTATTATTCGCCATTGTCAATCACAAAATTTTTATTAAAAAAGACATTACATTTCTACATTAAATGATTAAAAGAAAAATACCAAGCCACCTATATTATTGATGCCTATGACATTTTAATGTTGAATTATTTTTTATAGTAAAGAATTAAATGTGTTAGTTAATTATCGTTGCATTATAAAAAGCATCTTAATTGAAACAAATAATTATTTTGCAGATTTATATTTTGAACAATTTATTGAACTAAAAATGTTGCTATTTAATTATATCGTTCTAATAAATAGCATCTTAATCGAATCAATCATTTTGCAGATTTATATTTTGAATAATTTAATGAATTAAAAATCCTGTGATTTGATTATATTGTTCTAATAAATAGAATTTCAACTGAATCAAATAATTATTCCGAAGATTTATATTTTGAATAATTTAATGAATTAAAAATGCTGCGTTTCAATGATAATGTATGATATGATTCTAATTAATAGAATGAAAAATATATCAAAGCTACTGTGACATTCAATGACGGAAAAAGGGTTGGAAAGATGGACAATAGAACGTTTTCTTATTTAAGCAAGCACAAGTATACAAAGTTTGTGAATCATTGTCCTAAATAAAAGCATAACAATTGAGATTGCGCTTTTCAGATTTGACTTGATTGAGATTTATGCTCGAGTTAGCTGCTTTAACTTAATTTATCCTCTTAAGAAGAAATAAGAAACATAAGAAATAAGAAAAGGCAATACAAATAAAAAAGATCCTCAGATAATCAGTAGGGTTTGACTGTTTCCAAAACTATTAAAAAAAGGAACACTGAAATGAAGACGCTGTGGTACAGAACTTCTGACGCTAAACAATGCAAAAAGGTTAACACACACATAAAAAAAAATTAAAAACAAAAAAACTTTGTAATTTTTGGTAGGAAATTAATTAGTGACATAGTTTTGTAATAAGGCTCGTCGCTCATATCAAATAACTAAGAATAGGATATGGCTTAGTATCCAAAGGCCTGTACCAACTTTTCTTTTTATACACCATATTTAGTGCATTGAAATACTACGTGTCCAAAAAGTACGACCAGTTTTCATTTTAAATTTCCCGAGCATATGGTATTTCATTTTTCTTTTTTGGGTTGTTGGCACTGTCTTTGACATATGTGTGAAATTTCACGTCAAAATATTCATTAGTGCTTGAGTTAAACTTGGCTTTGTGAGATGCTGAAACTGATTCCGGCTCACACTGCAATGATTCTTCGTGACTTTTTCTCCATATCGTTCCACAACCACCATATTCACCTGATTTAGTATCATGCTACTTCTGGCTATTCCCTAAACTCAAAAGAAAACTCCGGGGACAACGTTTCGAGTCGATCGAAGAAACATTGCAAAAATCACCGGAATCAGTTTCCAAGTACTAATTTACTCAAGCACTAATGAATATTTTGACGTAAATTTCACACAGATGTCAAAGACAGTGCCAGCAACCTAAAAAAAAAAAAATTGAAATACTCTATGCACGGGAAATTTAAAATGATAACTGGTCTTACTTTTTGGACACAGTAGTAAAATATGTTCATCCGTTTCAGGTTTATTGCATCACTGTTCAGATATTAGAGAGTTTTTACATACCGTACGTTAGTTACCGTAGGACGTCCGTTAGCTTTTTCTCCCTAGCGCGCATGCTCAGTTTCCTATGAGCATGTGCGCTAGGGAGAAAAAGCTAACGGACGTCCTACGGTAACTAACGTACGGTATGCAAAAACTCTCTATTTTCTATCCAGTCTACCCAGTAAAAGAATAAACACAATCTGCATACATATTCCAGACGATACCAGACACAACAGATATTAAACAGAAAACTCAATAAATAATTTTCACCTGCTCTGACTCAAACAAAAACAAATGCAAACTGAACTGTAAAGGGGAAGAAAAACTTTAACGGAACATAATATTGGGTGTACAAACATGATTTCATCCTTTTTTTTTTTTCATAGATGTCGTTACTGCTGCTACTTATATTTGTTAAATGTGGCAATTCTTGTATTTAGCAAGCGGCAGCAAGCTTTCATTTTTGGAATTTGACATTTGTTTTCAGAGTAAACAAGTGTTACTTTTACTGTATTGAAAATGTCGAATTTTACTACAAAGAAACATTGTTTGCAGGAAATTTTACTGCAAATACACTGAAGTGACAAAAGTCATGGGATACCTCTTAATATCGTGTCGGCCGTCCTTTCGCCCGGCGAAGTGCAGCAACTCGACGCGGCATGGACTCAACAAGTCGTTGGAAGTCTTCTGCAGGAATATTGAGCCATGCTGTCTCGATAGACGTCCATAATTGTGAAAGCGTTGATGGTGCAGGATTTTGGGCACGAACAGACCTCTCGATGATGTCCCATAAATGCTCGATGGGATTCATGTCGGGCGATCTAGGTGGCCAGATCATTCGTTGGAATTGTCCAGAATGTTCTACAAACCAATCGCGAACAGTTGTGGCCCAGTGACATGTCGCATTGTCATCCATAAAAATCCCATCGTTGTTTGGGTACATGAAGTCCATGAATGGCTGCAAGTGATCTCCAAGTAGCTGAATATAAGCATTTCCAGTCAATGTTGGTCCAGTCGTACCAGAGGACCAAGTCCACGCCATGAAAAAATAGCCCACACCATTACGGAGCCATCACCAGCTTGAACAGTGCCTTGCTGACAGTTTGGGTCCATGGCTTCGTGGGGTCTGCGCCACACTCGAACCCTACCATCAGCTCTTACCAACTGAAATTGTGACTCATCGGACCAGGCCACGGTTTTCCATTCATCTAGGGACCAATCGATATGCTCACGTGCCCACGAGAGTCGCTGCAAGCGATGTCGTTCTGTCAGTAAAGGCACTCGAGTCGGTCTTCTGCTGGAATAGCCCAAGAAAACCAAATTTCTCCGCATAGTTCTAACAGACAAGTCCCTTGTACGTCCCACATTGATTTCTGCGGTTATTTGACGCAGTGTTGCTTGTCTGTTAGAATTTACGACTCTTTGCAGACGTCGCCGGTCTCGGTCGTTAAGTGCAGGCGGTCGACCACTGCGCTGTCCATGGTGGGATGTTATGCCTGAAATTTCATACTCTCGGCACACTCTTGACACAGTGGAGCTGGGAATGTTGAATTCCCTAACGATTTCCGAAATGGCATGACCCATGCGTCTATCTCCAACTAACATTCCGCGTTCAAAGTCTGTTAATTCCCGTCGCGCGGTCATCATCACGTCAAAACCTCTTCACATGAATAACTTGAACAGAAATGAAAGCTCTGCGAAAGCACTGCGCATTTATTACTGTTCTACGCGATGCTACTGCCATCTGAAAATTTGCATATTGCTATCCCATGACTTTTGTCACTTCAGTGTAAAGTACCGCGAAAACGTGTTGTTTGTTTGCAGAAATTTACAGTGATCATTCTCCATCGAATAAAACTTGTAAAGAATGGTTTTGACGTTTTAAAAACCGCAATTATGATACACTTATGGAAAGTTACCAAAAATATTTGAAAATGCTGAATTGGAAGAATTTTTAGTCTATGAAGATTTATCCCAATCAGAATTAGCTGTTGCATTAAATGTTACTCTATGAAGATCTATCCCAGCCAGAATTAGCCGCTGTGTAAAATGTTACTCTATGAAGATCTATCCCAGCCAGAATTAGCTGCTACATTAAATGTTACTCTATGAAGATCTATCCCAGCCAGAATTAGCTGCTTCATTAAATGTACCTCTTCATGAAGATCTATGAAGATCCCAGCCAGAATTAGCTGCTGTGTAAAATGTTACTCTATGAATATCTATCCCAATCAGAACTAGCTGCTGCATTAAATGTTAATCTATGAATATCTATCCCAATCAGAACTAGCTGCTGCATTAAATGTTAATCTATGAATATCTATCCCAATCAGAACTAGCTGCTGCATTAAATGTTAATCTATGAATATCTATCCCAATCAGAACTAGCTGCTGCATTAAATGTTAATCTATGAATATCTATCCCAATCAGAACTAGCTGCTGCATTAAATGTTAATCTATGAATATCTATCCCAATCAGAACTAGCTGCTGCATTAAATGTTACTCTATGAATATCTATCCCAATCAGAACTAGCTGCTGCATTAAATGTTAATCTATGAATATCTATCCCAATCAGAACTAGCTGCTGCATTAAATGTTAATCTATGAATATCTATCCCAATCAGAACTAGCTGCTGTATTAAATGTTACTCTATGAAGATCTATCCCAGCCAGAATTAGCCGCTGTGTAAAATGTTACTCTATGAATATCTATCCCAGCCAGAATTAGCTGCTACATTAAATGTTACTCTATGAAGATCTATCCCAGCCAGAATTAGCTGCTGCATTAAATGTTACCTCTATGAAGATCTATCCCAATCAGAACTAGCTGCTGCATTAAATGTTACCTCTATGAAGATCTATCCCAATCAGAATTAGCTGCTGTTAAATGTTACTCTATGAATATCTATCCCAATCAGAACTAGCTGCTGCATTAAATGTTAATCTATGAATATCTATCCCAATCAGAACTAGCTGCTGCATTAAATGTTAATCTATGAATATCTATCCCAATCAGAACTAGCTGCTGCATTAAATGTTAATCTATGAATATCTATCCCAATCAGAACTAGCTGCTGCATTAAATGTTAATCTATGAATATCTATCCCAATCAGAACTAGCTGCTGCATTAAATGTTAATCTATGAATATCTATCCCAATCAGAACTAGCTGCTGCATTAAATGTTAATCTATGAATATCTATCCCAATCAGAACTAGCTGCTGCATTAAATGTTAATCTATGAATATCTATCCCAATCAGAACTAGCTGCTGCATTAAATGTTACTCTATGAATATCTATCCCAATCTATCCCAGCCAGAACTAGCTGCTGCATTAAATGTTACTCTATGAATATCTATCCCAATCAGAACTAGCTGCTGCATTAAATGTTACTCTATGAATATCTATCCCAATCAGAACTAGCTGCTGCATTAAATGTTACTCTATGAATATCTATCCCAGCCAGAACTAGCTGCTGCATTAAATGTTACTCTATGAATATCTATCCCAATCAGAACTAGCTGCTGCATTAAATGTTACTCAACGGTGTCTTTCCCAACAATTACAGAAAATGGAAATGATACAAAAAAAAAGCAAACTGGCTAAAAACTAAGAAAAAGACCTTGAATGTTGAGAAACCATTTGTGAAATGCTGCTTGAAAAACAAAACAGAAGGGAATTTTTGTAACGGATTGTTTGTACTGGTAACGAAAACTGGACTTATTGCAAGAATCCTAACGGTAAAAACATTTTGGGCGGAACAGGTCCATCATGGCCAAAGCGAAATATTCAGTGTCAAGGTTATGCCCCGTATTGGTGGAATCAAAAAGGTGTGACCTATTATGAATTGCAGAAACCGTTTGGACAGGGTTATCTACCGACGACAACTAATGCTTCAAAGCTATAGAGCATGAACGAAAGGAGAATAGACACAACAAATTATTTTTTTCACCATGACAATGCTAAATCACATGTTACTCAACCGGTTAAAAATTACTTAGAAAGGCAGAATTGGAAAATGTTAACCCACCCTGCCGTATTAACCAGACATTGCGCCTTCAAATTACCATTTGTTTGTTTGAAAGGAATGACTGTATCCATCTAAAGTTACAAAAGTATTGAAATTTAGCTGAATAATTAATTGCATTGCCTCCAAAAAGCGAAACTTCTACAGTGACAGAATTCATGGATGATGGGCGAAAGTTGTAACTTCAGATGGAGCATACTTTCAGTACATTTCTATTTCATTGTATAAACATTTTTACTTTTTAATTACTGAGACTGGGGACTGAGTTGTATTGGCCACATCTCTATGAGTAGCCCAAAGTGGGCTGCACAGACGAAAGTTGTTTTTCCTTTAGCACTACCCAGGGGCCACGTGTAGCTTGAAGATATGCTACGAACGTGAGTAACACTAACCCTACAACGGTCACATAATTTAGGATGAGTTCAGTGACCAACACATGTACAAAAGAATTATATATATATATACAAAGATATATCTATTGCAGTGTCACCTACCGGGTCTAATTGTGAATCTAAACCATCCAGGGACCTACTCGAACACACACACACACACAAAATTTCATCAAAATCGTTTTAGCCGTTTAGGTGGAGTTCAGTGACAAACACATGTACAGAAGACTTATATGTATAAAGATATACTATTATGTCCAAAAAATAAAAACAATTTTCAATTTAAAATTCGCGGGGCTTATGGAATTTCAATTTTTTTTTCCCTTCTTTTTTAGGTTGCTGGCACTGTCCTTGACATCTGTGTGAAATGTGACGTCAAAATATTCATTTTGAGTTACGCTTGGCTTTGTGAGATTCTAAAACTAATTCCGGCGATTTTTGAAACGTCTGAATTCATTGAGCAAAGAACTTGCTTTAAATTTTGTTTGCGGAAATGTATAGAATGTTGCAGATGGCATTCGGTGGGATTTCCTATATCGGAAAGAAATGTTT
>BPLQ01005026.1:0-21958 GCA_021605075.1 Caerostris darwini
TCAAAGCGAGCGGCGATTCACATTGAATCTCTTAAATCGACTCAAGACGGTGGTCCCCGGAGTGATTTTGAGTTTAGGGAATAGCCAGAAGTCGCATGGTGTGAATACGGTGGTTGTGGAACGATATGGGTTTCATTTTTGGTGAAAAAGTCACGAAGAATCAATGCAGTGGGAGCTGGCGCATTCTGTGTTTTCGATACCAATCGAGATTTGACGCGTTTGAGGCCCAAAATGGAATTTACCAATCCTTTTGAAGTTCAATCAATTATAGAAGTAACAAACTAAGGAACATTTAAAAAAATACTTATCTTACAAATTTCTGCATTATTTTCTTACTTATTACTTTGCTGTTGTTTCTTATCCTACTTAGTAGACAGCAACATCTAGACCAGGGATGGCCAACCCAAATGATTTTGCTGGCCACTTTGGAAATGCATCCTAACTCCGGGGCCGCATATAAAATTATATATCCCGATATTAGATGTAGACCCACTACAGACATTTTTTGGAGTGAAAAATTAAAATATATTGAGTTATTATTATAGTGTTTACTATTGTTCTTACAAGTAAACATAGATATTATAATAATAATGATACTAAAAGCAGCACACTGTAAAGAAATATATAATACTAAAAAGGAAATATAAAAAATATATAAATATAAATGAAATAAAAAAAAATGAAATCATTAAAAAAATATTTATTTTATTAGAACGATATTTGTTTCTCCACTCTTTCATTTAGCTTTTGCAAATCGATCTCAATTTGGGTATTTGCACACAGTAATTGGTGTTGCAGGTGAGCGTGTTTTAATAAAAGTTAATTTTTTCTCGTAATTTCGACGGTTAATTTTTGAAGATATGGATACAAACACATTTTTAATACATTGGCTTTCACTACTTTGGCCATTATAAAATAAATATATTTTGTAAAAGTGTGATAAATTTCACGAATCTGAAAAATGTTCAAAGCGGGCCGCGGGTTGGCCACACCTGATACATTGATAGAAGTTCCTATGTATTTTCTATTTCGAAGTTTCTTTGTATTTTATATGTATTCAACGTAAATCTTTTTTGCATACTAAAGGAAATAAAAATATTTAATCGTTCTGCAAAAAATATTCTAACTGCATTTAAAAACATTTGCCCTTTTAAATAAATGTCCAAAAGTATACAACGCTTTAATTTACACGAACATTTTGCGTTGCTTCAAGAATCTCAAACACTCAAGGCCGGATTTTCCTATAGGCTAACTAGGCTTCAGCCTAGGGCCTCAAGATCAAGATGGGCCTACATTCAAATTGTTAGCAAAATTAGAATGACACTATTCTAAAAACCGTAAACACTAAAACACTGAATCGAAAATAAGGAGAAATTCTACACATATGACTAATAAACAAACATAAAAATGTATTGGTTAAGATCAACGCGAATTATTATGAAATAAATTTATCTGAATTGAATTTGCTTTAATCTTCAATGTACTGAATATATTTAATTTAATTTGATAGAAAATAGAATAATTTTTATTGCATATTTTAGTTTCGTAGTCAAAGATAAAAATCTTTGACTACGAAACTAAAATATGCAATATTCTTTGTAAATGCTGTGCGTGACTATGACTGAAATGCTATGACTGAATGATTAGTTATTGTTACAAGTACTCTATAGGGTGCTGAGAATAAATGTCCAAATAAGTGTTCTCAACTTTTTTTTAATTTATTACCCGTGCCACATTTTTTATAAATATTAGTACCAAGCAGTACATGTTTCATTTAACATATTGATATAGATCCCAGTAATGATGTATTTTATTATCTCTCATGTAATTTACAAACTTAAAAATGGGAGGTGAAAGGGCCTCATAAATGGAATAGCCTAGGGCCTCTTTTCATCTAAATCCGGCCCTGCAAATACTTTAAAAAAAATTGGAAAGTTGACTTCCAGTTTTATAATATAAATGTGCTAGTAGAAGTACGGAAAAGGAAGGCTTGATTAGGAGGTGTGGAGGATGCAAACCTCACCAAGTATCAACCTTGGAGGTGGATATTCATTCAAAATTGTGTATAGTGTAGCAAGTTTTCCGTGATGTACTCTGAATAAAGCTGAATCTTCTACATTTCTGACATTCTAGTGGCCAATGACTTAGGTCAGGGATGGGCAAACTACGGCCCGCCAGATAGAATTTTAATTTGCCCATTCGAGGTATATTAAAAGAAATATATATTTATACATTATATATCCATCTTCTTTTCTACTTTGATTAAATATTATTGTTTCTCTTCCTTTTTTTCAAAGAACGGTACAAAACATAAATCGACGGAAAAAGCAAGCACAGACAGCTTTTAATCGGTAAAATGTTAAAAGCGTAAGTTCGTTGTTAATTATAGCTGTAGAATGGCGCCAACAAGCGTTACCTCTATCTCGGAGAGCAGACTTATGGGAATACAATATAGGTGAATTAGACCTCACATGTGGCAGACTAAGAATTTTAAGTTCCAGTTAGTGGGTTTTTCTTTTGGCACGAGTTCTAATATTATTAATTGCGTATAGAAAGATTGCGGACATATATCATTGTGAATAGTGGTGAAATTATTAAAAGTATAGCGTAGCTAGTGCTTTTTGGGGTTATTCGTAAAATATTTATTGGTTAATATTATTAATGAATATATTATTGGTTAAAAATATTATAAATATTATGGTAATAAATGGTTATTAATATTATGAATATTTTTAAAATTTTATCTTGGCCCGGAAAACTTTTTTTTTCTTCGATTTTTGGCCCGCGACCGAAAAAGTTTGCCCTTCCCTGACTTAGGTTAAAGTTCTCAGCATTCAATAACTACGACAAAGACTTTCAATTTTAGTAAAAATATTGTAGGAACAGTTTTTTGAAAGATAACTAAGAAAGATTTCTTTGTGGCTTCTTTGAAGATGGTGAGATATTAATAATGAATGAATGTAATAGGTTGTGGAAGGTCAATGCTAGAACTGAAAGAAACGAAGATGCTGTTGGAATTTTTCAATTCCGTCTATTAGCTCACACTCTCCCTAAATATATCTTGTTCAAATTTTCAATCGTTCATAAAATACTTTTTATTCATCCACTCAAATTGCAGAAACATTTTTTTTTTTGAACTTGTAGGGATGACACTGGATGTTAATACAGTTTTTTTCAAATATTAATTCAGTAATTAAATTTAATTAATTAATTTTAGGTTTTTTTAGATTTAAGTTGCATATATCTACCAATAGATGGCGCCAGATAAACTTAAAAAAATGAATGAAAATTAGTTATAAAGGACTTCCTGCAATGTAGTGAAAAAAAAGTAGGAATTGACTTAAAAAATTTTTTTTTTATATATTACTTGTTAAGCTTTAGTTCGCGCCATGCAGCGTCACGTGGTAGTTTTATAAAAATCGTTTGGAACCGATTCAGAATTACGCTGTTGTCATGGAGACGGGCTGTTGTTGTTGTGGAGACGGGCTGTTGCTCTGGAGACGGGATGTTGCCATGGAGACTAGTTGTTTTATTCCAAAAAGAACATTTGTCTTGGACATCTTGGACCAGATCGGATCGGTGTGCTTGCTGTGGATTCCCTCCCATGTGGACATCTATGGAAATGAAATTGTTGATCTGCTCACTAGGGAAAGTTGCGAACTTACCAAAGCTTCTTCTTCCAATCTGTCAGCTTCAGAGGTTCATTCCATGAGTTTAGCCAAAGTGAATACCGCTTGGAGGTCGCCACCAATTCATGCATGGTATGCCGCTAAATATCCTTTTATGTCCTTGCAGTGCCCCTGTGCTAGATCTGCTCAAACGGCTTTAGCTAGACTAAGGACTGGCCACACTAAGAGTTTAACGTTCAATGGAGACGACGTCATTGTTCTGGCCATCGCGTCTCCCTCTCATCTCATCGAGACAACTGTTGAATGAGGGGAGGACCGTTTACGATCTATTGATGTAACATAATCTACTGGACTTGGCTTAGGATTCTAAATCAAGGGGATAAGCAACAAGAGCAACAGAACATTTGTCTTCCAGTTTAACTTTCGTCTTTGAACTGTTACCACCAACCCTGTATATCTTTGTAAATATTGTTTGTAAATAAATGAAGATTCCATAAATGTTTGAATGGATTGATCAATACTTCTCGGACCACAAGAAAGCTGCAGCTAACAAGAAAAATAGAACCGCCGAACGAAAGAAACAAGATAGTCGTAGTGACAACTACTATGTTGAATAGACTTGAAACTAAATAAAAAAAGTTGATAAATTTTATTTTCTGATGACGTGCAACGCTTCATATGTAGTAGTAAATAATGAATGCAGTTGCTCAATGACTGAATTGATGTATCTATCACCAAAGCCACTGTGCCATTCTCTTATGCAATTTTAACACGCATTATAATTTTAGTAAATCCAAAAATTAAGCAATAAATTCTTGAGAACATTTGTCGATGAGAAAGAATAATAAAAAAACTCAGCTTAAGCAGGCCTTATTCTTGAAAATAAAAGATAATTTATCCTAATTTGTTGTTGATCAAAAATTTTTTTAACTATTTGAGTATGTATTTTTTTCTACTGTACGACGTCCGAAGCAATGTTCCTTGGATTGCTCCTTAGTAGAATTTTTAACTTCCGGTGGCAACACCTTCTGATGTAAAAAAACGAGTTCAAATTATCACGAACTTCGTGTATAAAGTGATATGCACTTTACTTATTCAATTCCTACTATTAGTTCACACTCTTCCTATATATATCTTATTCAAATTTTCAATCGTTCATAAAATGCTCTTTATTCATCCATTCCAGTTCAAATATATTTTTTTGAACTTGTAGTAGATGGTACTTGATGTTAATACAGTTTTTTCAAATATTAATTCATTAATTAAATTTAATTAAGATTAATTTAATTAACACCCTATATAGAGAGGCAAATGGAAAATTCCAAGGAAATTCGCTTTCTATTTTGGCACTTAATAGTGTGATTCTGTCATATGTATATACATTTTTATATTAATTGTAATTATTTAATAAAAAGTAATTAAAATCAAATTTTTCTTTGTTGAACTAAGTAGGAATTGACTTTAACATTTTTTTTAATATTACTTGTAAGTAGTTCATTTGAATATTTATTCCAGGTGTGCACTACCTTACACAGGACAGAGATGCGAAACAAAAATCAGTTCTGAATATGAGGCTTATGACTACACTTGGGTTATTGGAACGGTGCTGACTGTAGTCTTTATCTGTGTGGCGACAGGTCTGTTCTTCGTGTATCGGAGAAGAAGGTAATTTTCGAATTTTCTTAAATAAAACACTTTATATGCATATTAGCAACAATTCAATTTTACTTTGATTTACATTATAATTTTGGTTAAGGCAGGTCCATATAATACAAATTCGTTTTATAAAAATTATTTTTCATCATCATATCTTTTTATTCCAGTTATCGTCAAATCATCTAATCAATGCAGTTGTCCATTTCAGATATTTATTCATTTAAATGTTTGACCAAATCTCAAAATAGAGGCCTTTTGGATTTGACAACTTTTTTTGTGGCGTCAACTGAGCGATAAATCGCGAAATATGGTAACCTGTGTTTCTTTACTGTTTGCAATTCACTTCATTTATAATCACAACCCTGGGCCCTGATGGCCGAGTGGCTAGCGCCCTGGCGCTCGGTACCACAGGTATCGGGTGCAAATCCCGGTATTGCCATGGGTGTTTGTAGTGGTTCTGAATCCTCTTTAAACCGTAGGTCCCGGTCCTAATAGAATCGTAGAGCGTTGCGGGGGCATTGTTACTCCGCGTCCGTGGCTTATCTTCAAGTTACACACGCTTCATGGGTAGTGCAAAGTGAGTAACGTTGGTGCAGCCCTTATGGCATAAAAAGATCACGGTCTATTTGCCAGCTGCATTAGAAAAAATAAATAAATAATAATCACAACCCTTTTCTTGGCGCATTTAGGCGAAAAGAATTTTTGATTCCACAAATCCCAGCGGCCGGTATTCTGTGATTTTGCCAAATGTTTTATTTTCTATAAACAAATCATCGATTTCAAATAATTTTATTAATAATATGGTAAAATCGCAGAATAAGGGCCGTTGGCGTCAAAAATCTTTTCGCCAAAGTGCTCCAAGTAACGGGGTGCGATTATGTTTTTGTAACACATGGCTTTATCGGAAACCAACCCATTACAATAAGGATCACACACAAAGAAGGAACAAGCAGAACAAAATAAACATGCAGTCAGACAATAATCGATAATAAGCCGGTCTCACACACCCCAAAAAGTCAAAGGGGAAGAGAATAAATAAAGAGGATAGGTACTTTATTTTAGTCCATGAGGCTTCTGGCACTCCAATACAATTGTAAGACTTCTCCTTGGCGCTGAGCTTCCCTATTTAGTTTCAAAAGATGTTCTGAATTCATTGTTCTAGCTCTGCATATTGGGAAAACGTTGGAGCGAGGAACCTATCCTACGTTGTGATTATAAGTGAAGTGAATTGCAAACAGTACAAGAAATTCGGGTTATCATATTTCGCAACTTATCGCTGAGTTGCCGCCACAAAAAAAGTTACCAAATACCCATAGTTGCCTCTATTTTACGATTAGTCCAATAGTATTTCTAAAATACTGTATACTTTAATATTGGATTTTTAATTTAAAAAATTATAATTCATTTAACTTAATTTTATAGAGAGCAGCTGCTGCCCCAAATTTGTGTGTGGGTGTGCAAAAGTAAAATGTCTGTGAACCTATATCGTAGATTATGTTAGATAATAATTTCAATTCAAATTACTTATTAATAATGATTTTCATCATAATTCTAAAAAATACCAAATGGAAATTATTATTTTTTTTTACTCTTTTAATGTATAAATTAAATGCTATTAATTTTTTTTTTTTTCCTGTTAATAATTTACTAACTCGAAAAAAAAGAATCCTTTCCATCAAAATTGAATGCCTGATTATTTCCCTAAATTATTGTTGCATTCGAATGCCAAGCGCTTTAAATTTAGATCATCCGCCATGGAAACGACAGATTTGGTGTTATCCAGGTATCAGACAACGGCCTTATGCACTAAAGCAATATTATGCCACCACAATCTGAAATGAGTTTCACCAATAATAATCTATAATATGGTAACCAATCATTGTAGAAACCAGCATGGACTCCACTGTATTTTTCGACTACACATTTTAAGGAAGGCAATTGACTACCGCTCGGGTCTTTGGTACCACAGGCTTCATTGTTCGAATCCTGGCGGTGGTATGGATGTTTATTAGTGGTTCGGATTTCACGTTAAACTGTAGGTCCTGGTCTAATAAGCCTAAAGCGTGCAAAAAATGGCCGCGGAGCTACAAACCAAACTTTTACTAAAAAGATGTGGCCTAATGGGCAATTGACTACCGCTATAGCCTTTGGTACCCCAGGCTTCAGAATCAAATACTGGCGATGGTATGGAGGTTTGTTAGTGGTTCGAAATCCATGTTAACTGTAGGTTCCCGTATATTTAGTTTAAAGTGTGCAAAATATGACCGTACAGCTACAAACCAAACCTTTACTGAAGAGGTGAGGCCTGATGGGCAATTGACTACCGCTCTGGACTTTTTGTACCACAGGCTTCAGGTTCGAATCCTGGCAATGGATGTTTGTTAATGGTTCGGAATCAACATTAAACTGTAGATCCCTGTCTCATTATTTTTTTTCTTTCTAATGCAGCTGGCAAACACTTAGACAGCTTGGTATTGGACGCCTTAAGGCAAGCACTGCACAGACGTTACTCACTTTGCATTACCGAGGGGCGCTTGTAACTTGAAGATAAGCTACGGACGCGGAGTAACAATGCCCCCCGCAACGCTCTACGATCCTATTAGACCGGGACCTACGGTTTAAAGTGGATTCCGAACCACTACACACATCCATGGCACCGCCGGACTCGAACCCGAAACCTGTGGTACCAAGCGCCAGAGCGCCAGCCACTCGGCCATTCAGGTCCTCCTTGTCTAATTATAAAGTTTCAAAAATAACCGTAGAACAACCAAACCTCTACTGAATAGCCGGATTGGTTCAAACTAACAATAGTTGGAATATATTATTGCTACTGAGTTCAATTCTTTAACTGTGTACCTTTAATTTTTTCTGCTGTGTTGTGGATACTTGAAATGTCTCAACGACTGGAGAATTGTTGTTAGGGTTTATTTTAATTTTTTTTATCCTTTTTTATTTTAAAAACAAAGGAATTTTTATTTTTATTTATTTTATTTTTTTTGCTTTGTTGCGGGTACTTGAAGTGTCTCAACGATTTGAGAATTGTAGTTAGGGTTTATTTAATTTTTTATTTTTATTTTATAAACGTATAAATTTTTATTTGTATTTATTTATTTTATTTTATTTCATTTATTTTTTTTTCTGCAGTGTTGTGGGTACTTTAAATATATCAACGACTGGAGAGTTGTAGTTAAAGTTTATTTTTTTATCATTTTTTTATTTTAAAAACGTATGAATTTGTATTTATATATTTTTTATTTTATTTATTTTTTCTGCTGTATTGTGGATACTTTAAGTATCTCAACGACTGGAGAATTGTTGTTAGGGTTTATTTTTATTTTTTTTTATTCTTTTTTATTTCAAAAACAAAGGAATTTTTATTTATATTTATTTTATTTTTTCTGCTGTATTGCGGGTACTTGAAGTGTCTCAACGATTGGAGAATTGTAGTTAGGTTTATTTAAATTTTTTTATTTTATAAACGTATAAATTTTTATTTGTATTCATTTATTTTATTTTATTTCATTTATTTTTTAAATGCTGTGTTGTGGGTACTTTAAATATCTCAACGGCTGGAGAGTTTTAGTTAAGGTTTATTTTTATCATTTTTTTTATTTTAAAAATTTATGAATTTTAATTATTATTTTTTTTTATTTATTTATTTTTCTGCTGTATTGTGGATACTTTAAGTATCTCAACGACTGGAGAATTGTAGTTAAAGTTTATTTTTATTTTTAAAACCTTTTTTATTTTTATTATTTATTTATTTAATTTATTTTTGCACGTGCAACATGGTTTAATTGCACCAAATTTGTAATACTTTTTTGATTCAATTAACTTTTATTTTTTATTTGTTTTTCTGTTAAAAATGCTTCTATTAATTTTTTAAAAATTTTATTAAATTTTTTCAATAGTTTTCATGGTTTTAAAACCTTTTTAAAATTTATAAAACATTATTTAAAAGTCATATTAATAATAAGTTTGGTTTTAAATTGTTTTTAAAAGTTTAGTTTCATATTCGTCTGTTAGATTCCATAGAAAAGTTTGCTGGCAATTGGTTATTATCAGGATGGTTACGAAATTATTTCTTTCATTTAAAAAGGGTTAAATATTTCAAAAATTTTATTCTTTTATTTTTATGTTTATGAAAAACATTATTTTCTGTTTTCCTAGCACCATAGCTAAGCATCGTATCTGTTAATTTAGTAATAAAACGAATAGTTTAGAAATATTGCTTTTCAATTTTAGCGAATAGTTTAGCTTATTTCTTTATTATTTTACTTCTCGCAGATAATGAATAATGGTAATTTTCCGTTGCTTATATTGTAAATTGTTGAATAATGTACTTATCTTATACAGCAATAGCTTAGA
This sequence comes from Caerostris darwini, assembly GCA_021605075.1. NCBI lineage: Eukaryota > Metazoa > Arthropoda > Arachnida > Araneae > Araneidae > Caerostris > Caerostris darwini. Next base: position 9,654 of record BPLQ01005026.1, read on the forward strand.
ATTCCAAATATTAGCATCACCGCCAAGTACCGTATTTGCTAATTAAATAATAAAACGAATAGTTTAGCAATATTGGTTAAGTTTTACTTCTAGTTGATAATGAATTACGGTATTTTTCCGTTGTTTATATTGTAAATTGTTAAATAGTGTACTAAACATGAACAGCAATAACTTAAAATACCTAACATTAGCACCACCGCATACCTAGCACCATCGCATACCGAGCACCGCCAAGTACCGTATTTGCCAATTAAATAATAAAACGAATAGTTTAGCAATATTGGTTAAGTTTTACTTCTAGTTGATAATGAATTACGGTATTTTTCCGTTGTTTATATTGTAAATTGTTAAATAGTGTACTAAACATGAACAGCAATAACTTAAAATACCTAACATTAGCACCACCGCATACCTAGCACCATCGCATACCGAGCACCACCAAGTACCGTATCTGCCAATTTAATAATAAAACGAATAGTTTAGCAATATTGGTTAAGTTTTACTTCTAGTTGATAATGAATTACGGTATTTTTCCGTTGTTTATATTGTAAATTGTTAAATAGTGTACTAAACATGAACAGCAATAACTTAAAATACCTAACATTAGCACCACCGCATACCTAGCACCATCGCATACCGAGCACCACCAAGTACCGTATCTGCCAATTTAATAATAAAACGAATAGTTTAGCAATATTGGTTAAGTTTTACTTGTAGTTGATAATGAATTACGGTATTTTTCCGTTGTTTATATTGTACATTGTTAAATAGTGTACTAAACATGAACAGCAATAACTTAAAATACCTAACATTAGCACCACCGCATACCTAGCACCATCGCATACCGAGCACCACCAAGTATCGTATCTGCCAATTTAATAATAAAACGAATAGTTTAGCAATATTGGTTAAGTTTTACTTCTAGTTGATAATGAATTACGGTATTTTTCCGTTGTTTATATTGTAAATTGTTAAATAGTGTACTAAACATGAACAGCAATAACTTAAAATACCTAACATTAGCACCACCGCATACCTAGCACCATCGCATACCTAGCACCGCCAAGTATCGTATCTGCCAATTTAATAATAAAACGAATAGTTTAGCAATATTGGTTAAGTTTTACTTCTAGTTGATAATGAATTACGGTATTTTTCCGTTGTTTATATTGTAAATTGTTAAATAGTGTACTAAACATGAACAGCAATAACTTAAAATACCTAACATTAGCACCACCGCATACCTAGCACCATCGCATACCGAGCACCGCCAAGTATCGTATCTGCCAATTTAATAATAAAACGAATAGTTTAGCAATATTGGTTAAGTTTTACTTCTAGTTGATAATGAATTACGGTATTTTTCCGTTGTTTATATTGTAAATTGTTAAATAGTGTACTAAACATGAACAGCAATAACTTAAAATACCTAACATTAGCACCACCGCATACCTAGCACCATCGCATACCTAGCACCGCCAAGTATCGTATCTGCCAATTTAATAATAAAACGAATAGTTTAGCAATATTGGTTAAGTTTTACTTCTAGTTGATAATGAATTACGGTATTTTTCCGTTGTTTATATTGTAAATTGTTAATTAGTGTACTAAACATGAACAGCAATAACTTAAAATACCTAACATTAGCACCACCGCATACCTAGCACCATCGCATACCGAGCACCACCAAGTATCGTATCTGCCAATTTAATAATAAAACGAATAGTTTAGCAATATTGGTTAAGTTTTACTTCTAGTTGATAATGAATTACGGTATTTTTCCGTTGTTTATATTGTAAATTGTTAAATAGTGTACTAAACATGAACAGCAATAACTTAAAATACCTAACATTAGCACCACCGCATACCTAGCACCATCGCATACCGAGCACCACCAAGTATCGTATCTGCCAATTTAATAATAAAACGAATAGTTTAGCAATATTGGTTAAGTTTTACTTCTAGTTGATAATGAATTACGGTATTTTTCCGTTGTTTATATTGTAAATTGTTAAATAGTGTACTAAACATGAACAGCAATAACTTAAAATACCTAACATTAGCACCACCGCATACCTAGCACCATCGCATACCGAGCACCACCAAGTACCGTATCTGCCAATTTAATAATAAAACGAATAGTTTAGCAATATTGGTTAAGTTTTACTTCTAGTTGATAATGAATTACGGTATTTTTCCGTTGTTTATATTGTAAATTGTTAAATAGTGTACTAAACATGAACAGCAATAACTTAAAATACCTAACATTAGCACCACCGCATACCTAGCACCATCGCATACCGAGCACCACCAAGTACCGTATCTGCCAATTTAATAATAAAACGAATAGTTTAGCAATATTGGTTAAGTTTTACTTCTAGTTGATAATGAATTACGGTATTTTTCCGTTGTTTATATTGTAAATTGTTAAATAGTGTACTAAACATGAACAGCAATAACTTAAAATACCTAACATTAGCACCACCGCATACCTAGCACCATCGCATACCTAGCACCATCGCATACCGAGCACCACCAAGTATCGTATCTGCCAATTTAATAATAAAACGAATAGTTTAGCAATATTGGTTAAGTTTTACTTCTAGTTGATAATGAATTACGGTATTTTTCCGTTGTTTATATTGTAAATTGTTAAATAGTGTACTAAACATGAACAGCAATAACTTAAAATACCTAACATTAGCACCACCGCATACCTAGCACCATCGCATACCGAGCACCACCAAGTATCGTATCTGCCAATTTAATAATAAAACGAATAGTTTAGCAATATTGGTTAAGTTTTACTTCTAGTTGATAATGAATTACGGTATTTTTCCGTTGTTTATATTGTAAATTGTTAAATAGTGTACTAAACATGAACAGCAATAACTTAAAATACCTAACATTAGCACCACCGCATACCTAGCACCATCGCATACCGAGCACCGCCAAGTATCGTATCTGCCAATTTAATAATAAAACGAATAGTTTAGCAATATTGGTTAAGTTTTACTTCTAGTTGATAATGAATTACGGTATTTTTCCGTTGTTTATATTGTAAATTGTTAAATAGTGTACTAAACATGAACAGCAATAACTTAAAATACCTAACATTAGCACCACCGCATACCTAGCACCATCGCATACCGAGCACCGCCAAGTATCGTATCTGCCAATTTAATAATAAAACGAATAGTTTAGCAATATTGGTTAAGTTTTACTTCTAGTTGATAATGAATTACGGTATTTTCCGTTGTTTATATTGTAAATTGTTAAATAGTGTACTAAACATGAACAGCAATAACTTAAAATACCTAACATTAGCACCACCGCATACCTAGCACCATCGCATACCGAGCACCGCCAAGTACCGTATTTGCTAATTTAATAATAAAACGAATAGTTTAGCAATATTGGTTAAGTTTTACTTCTAGTTGATAATGAATTACGGTATTTTTCCGTTGTTTATATTGTAAATTGTTAAATAGTGTACTAAACATGAACAGCAATAACTTAAAATACCTAACATTAGCACCACCGCATACCTAGCACCATCGCATACCGAGCACCGCCAAGTACCGTATTTGCCAATTTAATAATAAAACGAATAGTTTAGCAATATTGGTTAAGTTTTACTTCTAGTTGATAATGAATTACGGTATTTTTCCGTTGTTTATATTGTAAATTGTTAAATAGTGTACTAAACATGAACAGCAATAACTTAAAATACCTAACATTAGCACCACCGCATACCTAGCACCATCGCATACCGAGCACCGCCAAGTACCGTATTTGCTAATTTAATAATAAAACGAATAGTTTAGCAATATTGGTTAAGTTTTACTTCTAGTTGATAATGAATTACGGTATTTTTCCGTTGTTTATATTGTAAATTGTTAAATAGTGTACTAAACATGAACAGCAATAACTTAAAATACCTAACATTAGCACCACCGCATACCTAGCACCATCGCATACCGAGCACCGCCAAGTACCGTATTTGCTAATTTAATAATAAAACGAATAGTTTAGCAATATTGGTTAAGTTTTACTTCTAGTTGATAATGAATTACGGTATTTTTCCGTTGTTTATATTGTAAATTGTTAAATAGTGTACTAAACATGAACAGCAATAACTTAAAATACCTAACATTAGCACCACCGCATACCTAGCACCATCGCATACCGAGCACCACCAAGTACCGTATTGCCAATTTAATAATAAAACGAATAGTTTAGCAATATTGGTTAAGTTTTACTTCTAGTTGATAATGAATTACGGTATTTTTCCGTTGTTTATATTGTAAATTGTTAAATAGTGTACTAAACATGAACAGCAATAACTTAAAATACCTAACATTAGCACCACCGCATACCTAGCACCATCGCATACCGAGCACCACCAAGTATCGTATCTGCCAATTTAATAATAAAACGAATAGTTTAGCAATATTGGTTAAGTTTTACTTCTAGTTGATAATGAATTACGGTATTTTTCCGTTGTTTATATTGTAAATTGTTAAATAGTGTACTAAACATGAACAGCAATAACTTAAAATACCTAACATTAGCACCACCGCATACCTAGCACCATCGCATACCGAGCACCACCAAGTATCGTATCTGCCAATTTAATAATAAAACGAATAGTTTAGCAATATTGGTTAAGTTTTACTTCTAGTTGATAATGAATTACGGTATTTTTCCGTTGTTTATATTGTAAATTGTTAAATAGTGTACTAAACATGAACAGCAATAACTTAAAATACCTAACATTAGCACCACCGCATACCTAGCACCATCGCATACCGAGCACCACCAAGTATCGTATCTGCCAATTTAATAATAAAACGAATAGTTTAGCAATATTGGTTAAGTTTTACTTCTAGTTGATAATGAATTACGGTATTTTTCCGTTGTTTATATTGTAAATTGTTAAATAGTGTACTAAACATGAACAGCAATAACTTAAAATACCTAACATTAGCACCACCGCATACCTAGCACCATCGCATACCGAGCACCACCAAGTATCGTATCTGCCAATTTAATAATAAAACGAATAGTTTAGCAATATTGGTTAAGTTTTACTTCTAGTTGATAATGAATTACGGTATTTTTCCGTTGTTTATATTGTAAATTGTTAAATAGTGTACTAAACATGAACAGCAATAACTTAAAATACCTAACATTAGCACCACCGCATACCTAGCACCATCGCATACCGAGCACCACCAAGTATCGTATTTGCCTAATTTAATAATAAAACGAATAGTTTAGCAATATTGGTTAAGTTTTACTTCTAGTTGATAATGAATTACGGTATTTTTCCGTTGTTTATATTGTAAATTGTTAAATAGTGTACTAAACATGAACAGCAATAACTTAAAATACCTAACATTAGCACCACCGCATACCTAGCACCATCGCATACCTAGAGCACCACCAAGTATCGTATCTGCCAATTTAATAATAAAACGAATAGTTTAGCAATATTGGTTAAGTTTTACTTCTAGTTGATAATGAATTACGGTATTTTTCCGTTGTTTATATTGTAAATTGTTAAATAGTGTACTAAACATGAACAGCAATAACTTAAAATACCTAACATTAGCACCACCGCATACCTAGCACCATCGCATACCGAGCACCACCAAGTATCGTATCTGCCAATTTAATAATAAAACGAATAGTTTAGCAATATTGGTTAAGTTTTACTTCTAGTTGATAATGAATTACGGTATTTTTCCGTTGTTTATATTGTAAATTGTTAAATAGTGTACTAAACATGAACAGCAATAACTTAAAATACCTAACATTAGCACCACCGCATACCTAGCACCATCGCATACCGAGCACCACCAAGTATCGTATCTGCCAATTTAATAATAAAACGAATAGTTTAGCAATATTGGTTAAGTTTTACTTCTAGTTGATAATGAATTACGGTATTTTTCCGTTGTTTATATTGTAAATTGTTAAATAGTGTACTAAACATGAACAGCAATAACTTAAAATACCTAACATTAGCACCACCGCATACCTAGCACCATCGCATACCGAGCACCACCAAGTATCGTATCTGCCAATTTAATAATAAAACGAATAGTTTAGCAATATTGGTTAAGTTTTACTTCTAGTTGATAATGAATTACGGTATTTTTCCGTTGTTTATATTGTAAATTGTTAAATAGTGTACTAAACATGAACAGCAATAACTTAAAATACCTAACATTAGCACCACCGCATACCTAGCACCATCGCATACCTAGCACCACCAAGTATCGTATCTGCCAATTTAATAATAAAACGAATAGTTTAGCAATATTGGTTAAGTTTTACTTCTAGTTGATAATGAATTACGGTATTTTTCCGTTGTTTATATTGTAAATTGTTAAATAGTGTACTAAACATGAACAGCAATAACTTAAAATACCTAACATTAGCACCACCGCATACCTAGCACCATCGCATACCGAGCACCACCAAGTATCGTATCTGCCAATTTAATAATAAAACGAATAGTTTAGCAATATTGGTTAAGTTTTACTTCTAGTTGATAATGAATTACGGTATTTTTCCGTTGTTTATATTGTAAATTGTTAAATAGTGTACTAAACATGAACAGCAATAACTTAAAATACCTAACATTAGCACCACCGCATACCTAGCACCATCGCATACCGAGCACCACCAAGTATCGTATCTGCCAATTTAATAATAAAACGAATAGTTTAGCAATATTGGTTAAGTTTTACTTCTAGTTGATAATGAATTACGGTATTTTTCCGTTGTTTATATTGTAAATTGTTAAATAGTGTACTAAACATGAACAGCAATAACTTAAAATACCTAACATTAGCACCACCGCATACCTAGCACCATCGCATACCGAGCACCGCCAAGTATCGTATCTGCCAATTTAATAATAAAACGAATAGTTTAGCAATATTGGTTAAGTTTTACTTCTAGTTGATAATGAATTACGGTATTTTTCCGTTGTTTATATTGTAAATTGTTAAATAGTGTACTAAACATGAACAGCAATAACTTAAAATACCTAACATTAGCACCACCGCATACCTAGCACCATCGCATACCGAGCACCGCCAAGTATCGTATCTGCCAATTTAATAATAAAACGAATAGTTTAGCAATATTGGTTAAGTTTTACTTCTAGTTGATAATGAATTACGGTATTTTTCCGTTGTTTATATTGTAAATTGTTAAATAGTGTACTAAACATGAACAGCAATAACTTAAAATACCTAACATTAGCACCACCGCATACCTAGCACCATCGCATACCGAGCACCGCCAAGTAACGTATTGCCAATTTAATAATAAAACGAATAGTTTAGCAATATTGGTTAAGTTTTACTTCTAGTTGATAATGAATTACGGTATTTTTCCGTTGTTTATATTGTAAATTGTTAAATAGTGTACTAAACATGAACAGCAATAACTTAAAATACCTAACATTAGCACCACCGCATACCTAGCACCATCGCATACCGAGCACCGCCAAGTACCGTATTTGCCAATTTAATAATAAAACGAATAGTTTAGCAATATTGGTTAAGTTTTACTTCTAGTTGATAATGAATTACGGTATTTTTCCGTTGTTTATATTGTAAATTGTTAAATAGTGTACTAAACATGAACAGCAATAACTTAAAATACCTAACATTAGCACCACCGCATACCTAGCACCATCGCATACCGAGCACCGCCAAGTACCGTATCTGCCAATTAAATAATAAAACGAATAGTTTAGCAATATTGGTTAAGTTTTACTTCTAGTTGATAATGAATTACGGTATTTTTCCGTTGTTTATATTGTAAATTGTTAAATAGTGTACTAAACATGAACAGCAATAACTTAAAATACCTAACATTAGCACCACCGCATACCGAGCACCGCCAAGTACCGTATTTGCTAATTAAATAATAAAACGAATAGTTTAGCAATATTGGTTAAGTTTTACTTCTAGTTGATAATGAATTACGGTATTTTTCCGTTGTTTATATTGTAAATTGTTAAATAGTGTACTAAACATGAACAGCAATAACTTAAAATACCTAACATTAGCACCACCGCATACCTAGCACCATCGCATACCGAGCACCGCCAAGTATCGTATCTGCCAATTTAATAATAAAACGAATAGTTTAGCAATATTGGTTAAGTTTTACTTCTAGTTGATAATGAATTACGGTATTTTTCCGTTGTTTATATTGTAAATTGTTAAATAGTGTACTAAACATGAACAGCAATAACTTAAAATACCTAACATTAGCACCACCGCATACCTAGCACCATCGCATACCGAGCACCGCCAAGTACCGTATTTGCTAATTAAATAATAAAACGAATAGTTTAGCAATATTGGTTAAGTTTTACTTCTAGTTGATAATGAATTACGGTATTTTTCCGTTGTTTATATTGTAAATTGTTAAATAGTGTACTAAACATGAACAGCAATAACTTAAAATACCTAACATTAGCACCACCGCATACCTAGCACCATCGCATACCGAGCACCGCCAAGTATCGTATTTGCTAATTTAATAATAAAACGAATAGTTTAGCAATATTGGTTAAGTTTTACTTCTAGTTGATAATGAATTACGGTATTTTTCCGTTGTTTATATTGTAAATTGTTAAATAGTGTACTAAACATGAACAGCAATAACTTAAAATACCTAACATTAGCACCACCGCATACCTAGCACCATCGCATACCGAGCACCGCCAAGTACCGTATTTGCTAATTTAATAATAAAACGAATAGTTTAGCAATATTGGTTAAGTTTTACTTCTAGTTGATAATGAATTACGGTATTTTTCCGTTGTTTATATTGTAAATTGTTAAATAGTGTACTAAACATGAACAGCAATAACTTAAAATACCTAACATTAGCACCACCGCATACCTAGCACCATCGCATACCGAGCACCGCCAAGTACCGTATTTGCTAATTTAATAATAAAACGAATAGTTTAGCAATATTGGTTAAGTTTTTACTTCTAGTTGATAATGAATTACGGTATTTTTCCGTTGTTTATATTGTAAATTGTTAAATAGTGTACTAAACATGAACAGCAATAACTTAAAATACCTAACATTAGCACCACCGCATACCTAGCACCATCGCATACCGAGCACCGCCAAGTACCGTATTTGCTAATTTAATAATAAAACGAATAGTTTAGCAATATTGGTTAAGTTTTACTTCTAGTTGATAATGAATTACGGTATTTTTCCGTTGTTTATATTGTAAATTGTTAAATAGTGTACTAAACATGAACAGCAATAACTTAAAATACCTAACATTAGCACCACCGCATACCTAGCACCATCGCATACCGAGCACCGCCAAGTACCGTATTTGCTAATTTAATAATAAAACGAATAGTTTAGCAATATTGGTTAAGTTTTACTTCTAGTTGATAATGAATTACGGTATTTTTCCGTTGTTTATATTGTAAATTGTTAAATAGTGTACTAAACATGAACAGCAATAACTTAAAATACCTAACATTAGCACCACCGCATACCTAGCACCATCGCATACCGAGCACCGCCAAGTACCGTATCTGCCAATTTAATAATAAAACGAATAGTTTAGCAATATTGGTTAAGTTTTACTTCTAGTTGATAATGAATTACGGTATTTTTCCGTTGTTTATATTGTAAATTGTTAAATAGTGTACTAAACATGAACAGCAATAACTTAAAATACCTAACATTAGCACCACCGCATACCTAGCACCATCGCATACCGAGCACCACCAAGTACCGTATTTGCTAATTTAATAATAAAACGAATAGTTTAGCAATATTGGTTAAGTTTTACTTCTAGTTGATAATGAATTACGGTATTTTTCCGTTGTTTATATTGTAAATTGTTAAATAGTGTACTAAACATGAACAGCAATAACTTAAAATACCTAACATTAGCACCACCGCATACCTAGCACCATCGCATACCGAGCACCACCAAGTATCGTATCTGCCAATTTAATAATAAAACGAATAGTTTAGCAATATTGGTTAAGTTTTACTTCTAGTTGATAATGAATTACGGTATTTTTCCGTTGTTTATATTGTAAATTGTTAAATAGTGTACTAAACATGAACAGCAATAACTTAAAATACCTAACATTAGCACCACCGCATACCTAGCACCATCGCATACCGAGCACCACCAAGTACCGTATTTGCCAATTTAATAATAAAACGAATAGTTTAGCAATATTGGTTAAGTTTTACTTCTAGTTGATAATGAATTACGGTATTTTTCCGTTGTTTATATTGTAAATTGTTAAATAGTGTACTAAACATGAACAGCAATAACTTAAAATACCTAACATTAGCACCACCGCATACCTAGCACCATCGCATACCGAGCACCACCAAGTATCGTATCTGCCAATTTAATAATAAAACGAATAGTTTAGCAATATTGGTTAAGTTTTACTTCTAGTTGATAATGAATTACGGTATTTTTCCGTTGTTTATATTGTAAATTGTTAAATAGTGTACTAAACATGAACAGCAATAACTTAAAATACCTAACATTAGCACCACCGCATACCTAGCACCATCGCATACCGAGCACCACCAAGTACCGTATTTGCCAATTTAATAATAAAACGAATAGTTTAGCAATATTGGTTAAGTTTTACTTCTAGTTGATAATGAATTACGGTATTTTTCCGTTGTTTATATTGTAAATTGTTAAATAGTGTACTAAACATGAACAGCAATAACTTAAAATACCTAACATTAGCACCACCGCATACCTAGCACCATCGCATACCGAGCACCACCAAGTATCGTATCTGCCAATTTAATAATAAAACGAATAGTTTAGCAATATTGGTTAAGTTTTACTTCTAGTTGATAATGAATTACGGTATTTTTCCGTTGTTTATATTGTAAATTGTTAAATAGTGTACTAAACATGAACAGCAATAACTTAAAATACCTAACATTAGCACCACCGCATACCTAGCACCATCGCATACCGAGCACCACCAAGTATCGTATCTGCCAATTTAATAATAAAACGAATAGTTTAGCAATATTGGTTAAGTTTTACTTCTAGTTGATAATGAATTACGGTATTTTTCCGTTGTTTATATTGTAAATTGTTAAATAGTGTACTAAACATGAACAGCAATAACTTAAAATACCTAACATTAGCACCACCGCATACCTAGCACCATCGCATACCGAGCACCACCAAGTATCGTATCTGCCAATTTAATAATAAAACGAATAGTTTAGCAATATTGGTTAAGTTTTACTTCTAGTTGATAATGAATTACGGTATTTTTCCGTTGTTTATATTGTAAATTGTTAAATAGTGTACTAAACATGAACAGCAATAACTTAAAATACCTAACATTAGCACCACCGCATACCTAGCACCATCGCATACCGAGCACCGCCAAGTATCGTATCTGCCAATTTAATAATAAAAACGAATAGTTTAGCAATATTGGTTAAGTTTTACTTCTAGTTGATAATGAATTACGGTATTTTTCCGTTGTTTATATTGTAAATTGTTAAATAGTGTACTAAACATGAACAGCAATAACTTAAAATACCTAACATTAGCACCACCGCATACCTAGCACCATCGCATACCGAGCACCACCAAGTATCGTATCTGCCAATTTAATAATAAAACGAATAGTTTAGCAATATTGGTTAAGTTTTTTACTTAGTTGATAATGAATTACGGTATTTTTCCGTTGTTTATATTGTAAATTGTTAAATAGTGTACTAAACATGAACAGCAATAACTTAAAAATACCTAACATTAGCACCACCGCATACCTAGCACCATCGCATACCGAGCACCACCAAGTACCGTATTTGCCAATTTAATAATAAAACGAATAGTTTAGCAATATTGGTTAAGTTTTACTTCTAGTTGATAATGAATTACGGTATTTTTCCGTTGTTTATATTGTAAATTGTTAAATAGTGTACTAAACATGAACAGCAATAACTTAAAATACCTAACATTAGCACCACCGCATACCTAGCACCATCGCATACCGAGCACCACCAAGTATCGTATCTGCCAATTTAATAATAAAACGAATAGTTTAGCAATATTGGTTAAGTTTTTACTCTAGTTGATAATGAATTACGGTATTTTTCCGTTGTTTATATTGTAAATTGTTAAATAGTGTACTAAACATGAACAGCAATAACTTAAAATACCTAACATTAGCACCACCGCATACCTAGCACCATCGCATACCTAGCACCACCAAGTAT
>BPLQ01005027.1:0-13287 GCA_021605075.1 Caerostris darwini
AAAAATCCTGTCTGTGGGGGTGTCTGGCAGGGGGTGAGATGACGAGAAAGAAAGGAATGTAAGAGACAGTTGAACTTCTGTAACCAAAGAGAAAGGTTGTGTGGTCAGTTCATCTTCGAGTGTGATGGCTACCTAAATAAAGGAGATTAATTAATACAGTCCACTTCGTGTTATTCGTGTGTGTGTCGATTATTATTTGAGTTTATTTGTGTGTGTGAGCTGTCGAACAGTCCAGTCTCGCGGAGAAGGATTAGTTGAATCTTAGAGTGATATAATGATCCATTGGATTTCCGTGAAAGTTTGGCTGTAGGCTATGGATGAGTTCGGTAGGTGAAGTTTTAATAAGTCTAATGTGTTGGACATTTAGCTTGATTTAGTATATAGTACTAAAGTATAGTGTGTCTTTATTGTGGATATTGCTTAATTAGCATTGTCGATTGTTTAGTTTTAGTGTTTATGTGTTAGTTGCTTTTGTTTGTTGTGTTAATTTAGGTTAATTAAGGTGTTGTATTAAAGTGTTTAGTTCAATAGGGTTGGTTAAGTTTTGGTGTGCATTGTTTAGTGGAATTTAAGTGAATAAACAATGTCTGCTACTTTAAATCTAAAGAAGGATGAGCTAAAAGAGGTAGCGGAAGAGATGGGTTTAACCATTCCAGTCAATACTAGAAAAATAGACTTGATTGACTTGATCAAATCCAGTCATGTCTATAGAAGCAGGGTTGAGATAGTGCGCAATCTTGTGGATGATATTTTGGAAGAAAGGAGGGAAAAGAAACGAGAAAGTGAAATAAAATTAGAATTAGAAAAGAAAAATACGAGAGGGAGAAACGAGAAAGTGAAATAAAATTAGAATTAGAGAAAGAAAAATTCGAGAGGGACAAACGAGAAGATGAAATAAAATTAGAGATAGAGAAAATTCAGTTGGCGAAACTTGAAAAAGAGTTGGAAATTAAGAAATGGAAAAGGGATTCAGCTAAAACTTCCCAAATTAGCTATAATAAAGGAATGAGTGATGACTCTTTGTCTTCCTCAACTGAATATGAGTCATGGCCCAATAGTTTAGATTCTTCAACTTCTAATAAGAAAAATGTTACTCCATTATCAGTTGTGAAGCCAACATCAAACACGTGTAATCTTACATCCCGACCATTTTCCAATGCTTATAATTCAAGTAATTCTGCGTCAAATACTTCTGCACAGCAAAACAGTGCAAAAACTGACAATGTTCCAGAAAAAGATGTTTCTAACAAAGTCAGTACAAACGAGAACTTGAACGAATTTAAGAAATCAAGTGATTCAAACAGCAACACTTCTCTCAACCAAACTCAAACCTCTCATATTCCTTCAACAGCATCATCTGTATTAGAAGCAAGTAAAGAGAAACCTAAATCTATTGATTCTCGCAGTGTAAAACCTGTAGTTCCTTCTAAGCCTGCATTACCTAAGCCTGTAAAGCCCATGATTTCTAATCGACCACGTACTTCTGTGAAAGAAAATGATGTTGAGGAGAGAGATATGGAAAATTCAGGCCTTGTTCTTCAGAATACTGTGTTCGGCTTTGTGGTGTCTGGGTGCAGCACCACAGGAAATGTAAATAGAGAACATTGTGGACTATCCACAGATAAAGTTGATTTTCCATTGAGGGAAATTTGGCCAGTAGAAGGGTTTGAGAAATTGGAATTAACAGGTGATAGTGAAAATTCTGTATGCGAGAAAATAATTGAGGAAAAAGTACCAGATGCTACTCATGCAACTCATCATGGCGTTTACTGGCCTGAGAAATTACGAGTATTTGATTGTTCCTCAAAGACCATGAATGGAGCTACTATCAATGGATCAGAGATAAGAGTGGACCCATCCCGAGGTGGTGGAGTTAAACGAGGAGACCGTGGTGATGGAGAAGTCCGTGGCAATAAAGATGGGGGCTATTCCAGTGGAGATAAACGAGGAGACTGTGGAGGAGGAGATAAACGAGGAGACTGTGGAGGAGGAGAATACCGTGGAGTCAGAGGAGATGGTTTCCGTTATGGAGGAGACAGAGGAAGCAGATATGGTAAACCATCATATGGATGTGGTGGAGTCTACAGGAGTTCAAGCTACAGGAGTCGTTCAACTATGGGACCGTCCAAGAAACAGAGGTGGCTGGTAAGGGAATATGCACTGAACAGCAAATGCCATTGCCGAACCTCAACTGTTCGTGTGAGAGTATAACATCTGTTACAGTTGTTTTTTAATATGCTTCAATGGTCTTCAACGTTTTAATTTTGAGAATTCGTCAACTTCTTTTGTGAATGTGCCTTGAAGCTTAAAACATCTAACGTAGTTTATTGGAGTGATTCGAATTCAAGTGATCAAAAGACTTTCGTGCTCATCAGAGTTGCTACAATTCATCGATTGTCATCTGATTTCCAGCGATACCACATGAGGTGAGACCAGAGTTCCTGGCTGGAGAAAAGTATCCTGATCAAACGATCCAGATCCTTGATAAACAGGACGAGAACTTTGCTGAACTGAGTGATCCAGTGTTGGTGAGAACAAATTGTTTATGAAACAAGTGACTGTAAATTTCATGAACTATTTATTGAGTTTAAGTAATAATTATATAAAAGTTTTATGTATTTAGATTTATTAAAAATACCGGGTGTTTGTCATTTAAATTAAATTATTCAATTGATAATTTATTTATATTGATAATTTATATATTATTATTGTTTAGTTATTCATGTATGATAGAAACTAATATTACTGAGATATTTCTGGTAAAAATCTATTCAACAAGAAAAGTTTTCCTGTGAGATTAAAAGTCTATTGAAAGATAAGAAAGTTATGTCAAAGAGTAAATTAAAATCTTTAAATCACTTTTTAGATTCAGATGGAATCTTAAGAGTAGGTGGACGTTTGAGTAATGCGGAATGTAGTTTGGATAAAAAACACCCTATAATTTTGCCTAAAAATCATGCATTTACTGAGATGTTAATTTCTTATTACCATATAAAATATTTTCATATAGGATTATCTGCTCTTTTGTGTAATGTACGTGAGAAAATTCTGGGTTATAGGTGGAAAATCTATTTGTAGGAAAATAGTGCATAAATGTGTTATTCGTTTTAAATTAAAACCCATAGTGTCAACACAACTAATGGGTAGTTTACCAAAAGATAGAGTTACCTTGAATTATCCATTTAATGTTTCAGGAGTAGATTTCTGTGGACCATTTTTGGTTAAAATTGGTAAACAAAGAAAGAGTATTGTGTGTAAAATGTATGTATGTTTATTTGTTTGTTTTGTATTTAAGGCAGTACATATTGAGATCGTTTCTGATTTATCATCTGAATCCTTTATAGCTGCTTTAAAAAGATTTATTGCACGTAGAGGCAAATGTGCTAAATTATACTCTGATAATGCAAAGAATTCTGTACGCGTGAACAGAGAAATTCAAAAGTTTCATGAGTTAGTTATTAATCCTGATATTAAGTTGTCTTCATATTTATGTGAAGAAGGTATTGAATGAAAATTTATTCCCCCTCGAGCCCCAAATTTTGGTGGTCTCTGGGAAGCGGCCATTAAATCATTTAAGTTTCATTTTAGAAGAGTAGTTAAAGGTGCTAGTTTAAATTATGAAGAGTTTTAACTGTATGTATACAAACTGAAGCAATTTTGAATTCTAGACCATTCAGTCCAATTTCTACAGATAGTGGTAACTTCGAAGTTTAACTCCAGCCCATTTTTTGATTAATCGATCAATGAACGCTATTTTAGAGCCTAATTTAATTGATTTAAAAGATAATAATCTTAATAAGTCGCAAAGGGTAACTAAAATAGTTCAATTAGTGTGGAAAAAAATGGCACCGTAGCTATTTAAGTGAATTGCAACAAAGAAAAAAATGGGTCTTTGAAAAAGACAATGTAAACATTGGTGATTTAGTGCTATTGGTTGATGATAATTTACCTACTTACAAATGGTCTCTAGGCAGAATAATTGATATTTATTATGGTGTTGATAATAAAATCAGAGGACTTAATAAAAAAACCCAGAGTGGAATTTTTAAGAGACCAGTATCAAAAATGTGTGTTTTGCCTATGCCAGAGTAATTTCCTTTAGAGTACTTTTATTTATATTCATGGTTCTATGTTTGTAATTTGTTTAAATTTAGTACAATGTATACATATATATATATATTCATTTTTTCAATGACTTATTATATGTTTAGAATTGTTAATTTTGTATGTTAGAATGATTTATTGTATATTATTGAATGTTTAGTAAACATGTCAATGGGTGGCGGTATGTTACGTCGAAACCCAAGTCCCCGTGCATAGGGGAAGTCAAAGCCCTATGTCCAGTAAAAATCCTGTCTGTGGGGGTGTCTGGCAGGGGGTGAGATGACGAGAGAGAAAGGAATGTAAAAGGCAGTTGAACTTCTGTAACCGAAGAGAAAGGTTATGTGGCCAGTCCAACCTCGAGTGTGATGGCTGTCTAAATAAAAGAGTTCAAAAAGTGTAATCCCAGAGAGTGGTTGTGTGGTCAGTTCATCCCCGAGTGTGATGGCTACCTAAATAAAGGAGATTAATTAATACAGTCCACTTCGTGTTATTCGTGTGTGTGTCGATTATTATTTGAGTTTATTTGTGTGTGTGAGCTGTCGAACAGTGTGCAAAACTTAAGCAACAGGTGGGTTTTTTGCCATAACTCCACCAGAAATCATCTGAGAGACATGACATTCAGAAGTGAGGGAGAATATTATGTACGCAAAGAATGACGAAAGCATTGGCGCTGAAAAAGGAATACAATGCATACGGTATGGAATCAAACAAAAACAAGCTTTATTGAACGCATAGTATCGTGATTTATGATTCTCTATCCAAGAGGAACAACAACAAGCAAATGTTCCTTAATAGGGGATATTCCCTCCCCTTACTTCAATGGTTGCTTCGCACCGTCTCCGCATACTCAGAACCAGCTGGTGCAACATTTCTTGCGGTAGGAGTGCCCATTCCTCAATCAGTATCTGTTTGAGTTGTTGGGTGTTCTCCGGAGGATGTAAGCGTGCTGCAATGCGTCTAACCAAAGCATCACACACATGTTCGATGAGATTTAAATCAGGGGAATACGCTGGCCAATCCATTCGAGTGATATCTTCACTTTCCGTCCTCCCTTTTATTCTACTGTTGAGCTGCTCGCCGACATCACGCGTTTTGCGTACACTCACGTCGCCTCCGACGTTTCGTTCCTGATATTTGCATACGCATGACGTTTTTACTGACTTACGTGTTCATTGTACTGATCTCCAGACCTCCTTTTCTGCAATTTTATGGCTATCTGCTAAATTTTTACACTGTTGCTTATGTTTTGCACACCAGTGTACATACATAACTTTGAGAAGATAATTCGCTTCTAACTCTTTTACTTGAAACAACTAACTATACGTCGCAGCCAAAGCATTGATGAAGACGCCAAATTGTCTTTCGTCGAAAGCGAATTAAAACCTACATAGAAACATCCGACGACGGCGTCATTCGAGAGCTACCGATTGACTGACCATGCGTGTCACGGGGGAGGGGTGTGGTGAAAAGCGAGTACAAGTGGCTGAAAGATAGAATCGGTGCCTAATCCTCGTTAATCGATTCAGAACGATTTTTAAATGTTTTTTTTTATAAAATAAATAATATTTGCGTATGGAACTAAAGAGCCGCAGCTTCACATCCAAAGAGCCGCATGTGGCTCGCGAACCGCAGGTTGCCGACCCTCGCCTAGGGCTTCTTTTCATCTAAATCTGGCCCTGCGCATTACCATTACATTCACTGAAGATTAAGTACATGTGGCAATATTCCCGACCGGAATACATTATCACATGAAGATTACCGGTAGCTACTACACTGTTTGAAAAAAGTAGAAGGACAGTCATTTTTTTGTACAATATGCTTTTATTTTACTGCTTTTGACCTGATTTTTATAGAGAGTTGTTTTGTTAGAGTTTTATAGAGAGTTGTTTTGTTAGAGTTTTATAGAGAGTTGTTTTGTTAGAGTTTTAATTTACGTTAAGTGAAAGTTAAATGAGATTTTTTTACTTACCCCTATTTTAACTTAGGAATGCAATACTTAATAACTTTGGGTGTGTGAAAAAAGTAGAAGGACACTTCCAAAAAATCTATTTAGAAGTTGTTTGAAAGTTTATAGGTAAGTATTTTTTTCTCTTTTAATTCCATTTTAACAAGAATAAAATATTTAGCTAGAAATTCATATTTTTTGTTGGTTTTAGGATGCCCAGAGGAATACCCGTAAGTAAGTTTCAGAAGGGCCAAATAGTTGCCTATAAAATGAAGGCAAAGGTGTGAGAGAGATTGCACGGCAGCTACGAATCAGTCCTAATACTGTTTCGAACTTCATAAGAAACCCTGAAAGTGACAGAAGAAAAAAGAAGACAGGAAGACCAAAAAAACTCACCCAACGTGATCAACGAAAAATCATTCGTGAACCCAAAAAGACTGGTGGAAGAGTCGGCAAGGCGCAATTTCAATCAGGAATTACACATGTAACCAAAAGAACTGTCTATAACTACATAAAACGCTCAAAAAAGTTCATCTTCAAAAAACGGATGCACCATCCGAAGTGGAATGAAGGACACATGAAGAACCGACTGCAGTGGGCTAAAGACCACATGTCCTGGAGCTCAGAATGGACCTCAGTTATATTTTCCGATGAGAAAAAATTCAATTTGAATGGTTATCAGTACTATTGGCACTGTCTTGGTATTGAAGAAGAAACTTATTCTACTCGACAGATGGGAGGAGGTGGTTTAATGGTATGGTTAGCAGTTGGTTATGGAGGCAGGACAAATTTAGTCTTTCTAAATGGTAGACAAAACCATACAGACTACATCCAGACTCTAAACTCAAATCTTTTCCCGTATGGCACTGAGTTAGGAGGAGATGACTGGATTTTTCAGCAAGATGGAGCATCAATTCACACTGCAAATGGTGTTAAAGATTGGTTTGCAGCAAACAATGTTCGACTTTTACATTGGCCTGCTAAAAGTCCTGATCTCAACATTGTAGAGAACATATGGGCAATGATTGTACGTTGTGTTTACGAGGGTGGAAAGCAGTTTGAATCTGTGGCTGAGCTGCAGAAATCATTAAACTTTGTATGGGACAATTTTTGCCAAACAAAAATTCAATCTTTATACAGTTCGATGCCAAATAGGATCTTCGAAGTAATTCAAGCCAACGGGAAAAGAATTCCATATTAATTTATATAGTACACCTCTTTTTTAGAAGTGTCCTTCTACTTTTTTCACTGATCATAAGATCGTCAAAACCAATTTTTTTATTAAGTATGCTTTTTTTTTAATTGTGTACTTTTTGTTTTGTCTAGATACAGGTATCTGCATGTAAAAACGTTGTGAATAAATTAATTGTTTAAAAAATGCGTCATTATTCATTTATCAAAAATAATCTAATGTCCTTCTACTTTTTTCACGCAGTGTACATGCAGCCTTTCAAATACCAATTCAAACAACGGTTTGGCATCATTTTACGTGCCTCATTATGAGTGTTGGACATTTCGAACATCTTTCTATGTAAACTTATGCAAACACTAAAATAAATTTGCATAAGTCTACTAAAATTAGCAAATGGCTAGCAAAAATGTTGATAAAGTTACTTAATATCTAATAAGTACTATTTTTTTTAGTAACGATGTTCACGTTTCGAATAAATTTTTTTTTCTTAAACCAGATATGACGTCATACATTTTCACTCGCATTTTTCTCGAAAACTATGCGTCGTAGAGGTGCAGTTCTTTGGGCATTTTTTATGTATTCCAAGCAACGAATCTGGCTGCGCAGAGTTTATCCGGTCTTGTTGGGACACCCTGTATAATTTTTGAAGACTGAACAATGAAGAATTCGAAATGGAAAGTGAAGAAATAGTAAATTAAATCAACTCAAATTAATAACAAAAATTTAAATAAATTAATTAATTTAAAATGAAATGAAATTTTATTTTTTAATTTAATGAAATTTTATTTTTTTAATTAATTAATTAGTAAATTAATTAATTCAAAATTAAAATTGTACTTTTAATTAATGAGTACAGAGACTTTTGTGCCACGAATATTGGTGAAGTTAGTTGTACGGACTTGATAAAAATGAATATTAGGGAATGTATACGGAAATTAAAGAATACATCGAATGCTATTGAAGTCCGTTATTTCATTGCCCAATTCCCCTCTGTCTTATGTAACTAATTCGATTTTTAGAACATTACGCGATCGGATGAAAAGGTTGCTATACGTCTTCAGAGGTTGCCATAACGAACTTTTCTCGCCTGTTCTACAGCTACATTGAAATGACGTAATCTTGAATAGTAATTGTCTTTCGACTTGATGTTAGTTTACAACACTGAATGAAACTAATTTGTAACTGGGATTACATTTACGCTTTTTACATTGATCGTAGCATCTTAATGTGAATACGATTAATTATCACGCAATGGTTTTTTTTTGTATAATATAGCTTGATAAAAGATAGGACTATAGTACAGTGTTGTGTGGTTTATAATTTAATACAATTTTATTGAAATTTTTTTTTTTATTTCTTATAAAAGTTGCGTTAATCATTCGTTATCTTATAATTTGCTTAAAGTGAATTTTAATCGTTAAATGTAAAAAAATTTCTAGTCAACTGGCAATTAATTTTCTAATTGAAGTGGTTTAAGCTATTATTATTAAATATCAAATGTTCAAATATATGATATCTTGTGGCGGTATTGTAAAGGTTGCGTAGTGTTATTAAAATTCAGACGGCAAAATAAAAGACGATAATCAATTTTCACAATTACGACATGTTTATTCTACTTCGAACGCTTACTACGTTCTATTTTTATTCTAGCGGGAAAATTCCCTTTTTTACAGTGAAAGTAGAAGTCGTTCAATTTGTATTCCATTTTACATCAATAGGTGTCGCTACATCACTCCCCTACCAGTAACAAAGTTACGTTACTTTGAAAATGGTAGACGAATTAATATATCAATACAAATAATAGCGAACAAATACACATTGATACAAATTGAAATTGCCCAAAATAATTACAAATACAATTACATTTAAACAATTACATACAATAAATCAAATTAATTTTTAAAATGGACATTAACGAATTATAATTTTGAAGAAAAGTCAATAATGTCAGTGAAACGAACAGGAAGTTTTACTTGTCTTCCACAACGTGTTGTTGTATTTGGTTGTGCAACTTGCTGACTTGGTATAAATGTTTGCTCACTCGGCAAAGATGTATGATCATTTGATGACGTTGGATTCAGATGTTCATTAGGTTGTAACACATATGCCGGTTTCAGTCTATCCACTGAAATATTAACTTGTTTATTTTTAATTGATAGAAGAAAGTTTTTCGGGGATCTTTGCAATACCAAGTAGGGTCCTTCATATGGGGATTCTAATGGTTTTTTACCTCTGTCAATTCGCAGAAATACATGTGAGCATGTGTACAAATCTTTTGGAATGAAGATCTTTTGTTTACATTTGTTTTTGGATTGGTATGGTTTTAAGTCGGCCATCTGTTTTCGGAGATTGCTTACAAAATTATCATCAGATATTGGCAAACTGGATTCTTCAAAGAATTCGCCTGGTAATTTAATAGTTTTGCCATAAACCATTTCAGCAATTGTATACTTACAGTCCTCACGTAGAGCAGCTCGCAAACCCATAAGAACCGTTGGTAATGTGTCCGTCCAACGAACGTTGTTATGACATCTAATAGCTGTTTTCAAGGTACGGTGAAGACGTTCAACTTTTCCATTACTCTGAGGATGGTAAGAACACGTATGGTTTACTTTAACACCACATAGCGCAGCCAAACTTCGAAATAGTTCTGAAATAAATTGAGTGCCTCTGTCAGTAATAACACAAGTAGGTACACCAAATCGGGTAATCCAATGCTCATAAAAAGCTTTTGCTATACTTTCTGCAGTGATATTTGATAACGGTACCACTTCCATCCAAGAGGTAAACCGATCAATACACGTCAAGCAGTATGTGTATCCATTGGAAGGTGAATAAGGTCCAATTAAATCTATATGAACGACACTAAATCTCTCATCTGGTGCTTGAAATTGTGAATATTCTGATTTTGTATGTTTAGTTATTTTATTTTTCTGACAGTTGATGCAAGTTTGAGTCCACTGTTTAACATCTTTTTTCATATTTGGCCAAATGAATCTTTTAGTTATTACTTTTATAGTAGTTCGAATTCCAGAATGAGCTAAACTGTGAATTGTATTAAATATTGTCATTCGAAAATGTTTTGGTATGAATGGTCTGATACTGGAAATAGAGGTATCACAATGCAAGAGCTTTCCTGATGGCAATTGGTGTTCTTTAAAATGTAATGATTTGGAATGTAATTTCAATTGTTGCAGTTCATCATCATTAATTTGTGCATCAGCTATCAAGTCATAATCGACAATAGGTGAATCGATGTCCTCAATTCTAGACAGTCTGTCTGCTACCACATTGTTTCGACCACTGATATGGTATAGGTTAGTAGAGAATTGTGAGATATATTGTAGGTGTCTTAGTTGTCTAGGGGAGGCTTTATCATTGTTTTGCTTAAAAGCAAATATTAACGGCTTATGATCAGTGTAAATATCGAAATCTCGACCTTCAAGTAAATGCTTAAAATGTTTAATGGATAAATATATACCCAAAAGTTCGCGGTCATAAACGTTGTAATTTTTCTGAGCATCATTAAGTTTTTTAGAAAAAAATGCAATTGGCTTCCATCCATTTGGTTCTTTTTGTTGAATAACTGATCCAATAGCCCAATCAGATGCATCTGTGAGAAGTGCCAGAGGGTAATCCGAGTTGGGATATGCCATTAACGCTATTTGAGCAACATCTTGTTTGCATTTTTCAAAACTTTGTCTACTTTCATCGGTCCATGGTATTTTGCGTCGATCTTTTTTTGTTGATCCTTTCAAAAGTTCATGTAGAGGGGCTTGAGTTTTTGCGGCATTATTTATATAATTACGATAAAAATTTATCATTCCTAAGAAGGAACGTAATTCGTGCATAGTTTCTGGCAATGGATATTCTATGATAGCTTTGATCTTTTGAGGTTGAGGTAGTGAACCTTCCGCAGATATTTGATAGCCTAAGAAATCTATTACAGGTACTCCCAAAACTGATTTGCTAATATTAATCCGTAGACCATATTTATCTAAACGCTGGAAAACTATTTTAAGATGTGAACGATGTTCTTCCTCGCAAGAAGAGGCGATCAACACATCATCTAAGTATGGAAACACAAAGTCTAGGCCATAAAGAACTTCATTTATAAACCTTTGAAATGTTGCAGGGGCATTTTTGAGACCAAAACTCATCACATTGAATTGATAAAGTCCAAAAGGTGTGATGATGGCAGTTTTTGCCTTATCTTCATCTGATACAGGAATGTGATAATATGCTTTAGTAATGTCAATTTTAGAAAATATAGTTTTATTAGTTAAAATATGTTGAAAATCCTGGATTCGAGGTATGTTATATCGATCAGGTATAGTTAAATCATTCAATCTTCTATAATCACCACATGGACGAAAAGAACCATCTTTCTTTGTTACTATATGTAATGGACTTGCCCATTCGGAGCTAGATGGACTAATGATGTTATTGTCAAGCATATATTTAAATTCTCTTTTAGCTATTTCCAACCGTTTTGGATCTAATTGTCTTGCTTTACAATTTATAGGTTGTCCTTTAGTTATAATATGATGTTTTACATTATGTTTAACATTTGAAACAAGAAAATTTGGTTTTGTTATATTGGGATACATAGAAAATAAATCAGAATATTTACATAAGCTGCTTGTTGTATTTACACTTTCATTAATAGAGATGGGTGCAATGTCACCATAAACTGCAAGGTTAGTTACACCATCAATTAATCTTTTATGCTTTATATCAATTAATAAATTGAACTTATTTAAAAAATCTGCACCTAGTATAGGTTTACTAATTTTGGCCACAATAAATGGGAATTGAAATTCTCGGCGTAAACCTAGATCAAGATTTAAAATTTCTGTACCAAAAGTATCGATTGCAGTATTGTTTGCAGCATATAATTTATAGTCACTAATAAATTTGTGTTTAGAAGTAGAAGGAATAAGACTTACGTCCGCTCCACTATCAACCAAAAAGCGTAAACCCGTTTTTTTGTCGTTGACAAATAGACGGTATTGACGGCAATGTTTTGTATTTTCAGCAGCAGAGTCTGCCGTTAATTCTGTTGCTGATTCTGGTTTTCCGAAGGATAATTTTTCCATGCACATGGAGCTTTGCATTTATCAGGAAAACATTTTTCTCGAAAACGAAAATGGTAATAACAGTATTTGCCAGAAGGATTGTAAGAGCGATTGCGAGAATTACTTCGATGAGAAGAAGAGTATTGAGTTCCGTTTCTTGATTGGGAACAAGAATTCCTTGTGACACTCAGTTTTTCAAGTTTATTATCCAAAGATGTAATTTGTTGTTGTAACTCAGTCATGGCATCTGATCCTGATGAAACATTGCTTACGCGGTAAAGTTCTTGTTTTGGTTGCATTTCAAGAATACGATCCGCCATTAATGCCAGTTTCTCAATTCCTTCATCACTAACTAGTAAAATATTCCGTACGGAATCAGGCATTTTTTGTAGAAATAATGTCGTTAGTACCTTATCTGTTATTCCATCAGTAGCCAGGTTTCTCATTTTTTGTAAAAATTGACTGGGTTTAAGATCTCCCAAATCAAGTCCTGTCAGCAGTGTCTGAAGACGCTTATTTTCGCTTTCTTTAAATGTATTCAGCAAACGTGCTTTAGCAGCGGTATATTTTGTTCTATTATCATCACTTATAATGTCCCACAAACTTTCAACAAACTTCGGTTCTAATTGCGAAACTAAGTAGTTGAATTTTGTATCCTCGGCTGTTATTCCACAAATTGAAAAGTGTGCTTCAACTTGAAAGAACCATATTTCTGGTTTTTCTGCCCAAAAAGGAGGTATTTTGACATTTACCCGCGCTACTTCATCTTTTTTCGCCGATTCATTTGTTTCAGTCATTTTGTAAATAATTCACTGTTTGCAAACAATTCACGGGTCACCAAGTATGTGGCGGTATTGTAAAGGTTGCGTAGTGTTATTAAAATCCAGACGGCAAAATAAAAGACGATAATCAATTTTCACAATTACGACATGTTTATTCTACTTCGAACGCTTACTACGTTCTATTTT